>MJUU01015525.1:38024-54552 GCA_002080025.1 Modiolus philippinarum | reverse complement strand
TTTTGTTCATCCTGAAAACAGTTCATAACACTGTTCATATTTAGATTTCTAGGTTACCGATTACTGTAACACTGCACTGATTTTGTTGGAATTAAAATGCATTTTAAATTGTGCGTTATTTCGTACGTGTGATAACCGGAAGCGACGAGTTTTTGTACCTCTAGTTGATGGAAGAGTTCAAATCCAAGCAAAGATAACCACACTTTATAGAAAGGGCTATTGAAACTGAACTTGCTGACATTGGTCCTTATCTCATCTAAGATTGCAGCCAAATGGGACCATAGTTTAACATTAGACAATTTTGGGGGAAATTAAGATACCCGGTCAATAGGCCTTTCCGAAAAACCATTTGGTCCGTTCTTCGTTTCCGGTTATCAACCCAACACGGCAAGTTTTGTTCATCCTGAAAACAGTTCATAACACTGTTCATATTTAGATTTCTAGGTTACCGATTACTGTAACACTGCACTGATTTTGTTGGAATTAAAATGCATTTTAAATTGTGCGTTATTTCGTACGTGTGATAACCGGAAGCGACGAGTTTTTGTACCTCTAGTTGATGGAAGAGTTCAAATCCAAGCAAAGATAACCACACTTTATAGAAAGGGCTATTGAAACTGAACTTGCTGACATTGGTCCTTCGATGGTACCCTTTGAAAATTGTGTCTCTGGGGTCCGTATTCCATCCACGATTGCCGCCAGCGCGGAACATGGTTGGACATTGGTCCCTGTGGGAGAACATTCAGAGGTTTTCTCCCTAGAAACCAAAGGATCAATTGGGATTAATTAATTTTAAATAATCCATAGTTGGACTTTTTTATAAAGTGTGTTTCTCATGTCCGTACCTCATCCAAAATGGCCATCAGAGGGGAATCATATTTTAACATTGCACCTTTTGGGGGGGGGGGTTAAAATGCTCCAAATTTACTTGGCTAATTAATAGAATCGAACTTAGACACAATAGTTATTGGATAGTTCATTTTGAAAATTGTGTCGCCTGGATCCGTACTTATCGAAGATGGCTGCCAGCAGGGACCATAGTTTTAAATTGGACCCTGTTTTGATAAAATAAGATTGCCAGTTGAAGCTTGGCAATTTTAGGCCAGGTGATAGATATAGGCTCATGTGAACCTGTAGTATACGTCTTCCCTCCTTCTTTATCTGGGCTTTGGGATCAGAAGATTATATACACCTGGCGGAGTTCAAGTTGTTCAGAATGTTAACAAATAGTATATATCCTATGGACTGATTTTTGAAGACTTTATTAAATGTTCATTTATACTGTTAACGTTTTGATACTGATAACTTTATTTAATGTCCGTTTATACTACTAACATTTTGATTCCATACATCAATCATCTTTAGGAATCAATCCAAGTGACAGAGAGAATTTTAAACCCGAGGTTAAAAATCCACCATGATGCCTGCAATATGTCATCTAAGATTGTTGTCTCTTTCATGTCACTTGTTATGCACCATATCAATTTCTCTAAACCGTGCAATTTTCCAAGAATATATTTCTACTTTTGTTTGGCGAGGAGATAATGAAAAGAACGTAGAGTTATTGTAGTCAATACATATGATGCATATTATTTATTAAATTTATCTGAACTCTATTATTTGAATATAACCAGGATGGAAGTCATACTATAAAGCATAATATTTAATCACGAACAAACAAGCTTTCTTTTGGTTCCAATCATTGTTACTTAACGCATTGCGGAACCTCTAAAATGTATCCCTTAACAATACCCCCTTTTGATGAATCACAAATGACAAGAATACGCCTTATATATATCGAGAAACGAATTAAGTCTAAAAAAGCAAAACGATTAAATAAATAACTCGAAACATTTAACTTTGCTTGTAATTTTCTCGAAATCTTGAAGACGAGTTAAGTAGTAAATCAATTAAAAATAAGTCGATTTATAAATTTTCTCGAAATTATTATTATGAGTTATATGTTAAACCGATATATTTTAATCGACTAATTGTATTGAATTCAATTTTTCGCCTTATTTTTCTCGCACTGTCGCCTTATAAGGCAACAACTCGTCTTATATTTGTGTAAATAAGGCGTTTTATTAACAAACACGAGGCAATTATACGCTTCCGTACGATAATTATCTCGTTTGAACGCTATAGTCATCTCGTTATTACGCAATAATTATCTCGTTATTTCGAATTAAAAATATTTTGCTCAGAAAAAAGAAAACTTATTGCGTTATAACGCAATAATTATCTCGTTATTTCGAATTAAAAATATTTTTCTCGGAAAAGCAAACTCATTGCGTTATAACGCGATAATCATCTCGTTTGAACGCAATAGTTATCTCGTTATTACGCAATAATTCCAAATGTAATTGTAACGTTCATTTTCATTGGTCAACGTCATGAATAGCAAACGGAAATATTTTTCGATATTTCCGTTTGCCCATTAATCCGCTCCGCAAAAATATAGTGCAGCAAATAATGACGTCGTTAACATGGATCCCGCAATTTTTAACATACAAAATTGGAATTATAAGGATTAAACACTGATTTTTAGGAAATTATGTATGTATAAACTCCGGCAGCTCACTCACAAACTTTACATAAAGTCCTTCGGACTTTATTCAGTTTGTGAGTGAGCTGCCGGAGTTTATACATAGATAATTTCCTAAAAATGAGTGTTTAATCCTATAATAATTATCTCGTTATTTCGAATTAAAAATATTTTTCTCAGAAAAAAAACTAATTGCGTTATAACGCGATAATTATCTTGTTATTTCGAATCAAAAATATTTTTCTCGGAAAAGCAAAACTCATTGCGTTATAACGCGATAATCATCTCGTTTGAACGCAATAGTTATCTCGTTATTACGCAATAATTATCTCGTTATTTCGAATTAAAAATATTTTTCTCAGAAAAAAAACTAATTGCGTTATAACGCGATAATTATCTCGTTATTTCGAATTAAATATATTTTTCTCGGAAAAGCAAAACTTATTGCGTTATAACGCGATAATCATCTCGTTTGAACGCAATAGTTATCTCTTTATTACGCAATAATTATCTCGTTAAAAATATTTTTCTCAGAAAAACCAAACTTATTGCGTTATAACGCGATAATTATCTCGATTGTACGCAATAGTTATCTCGTTATTACGCAATAATTATCTCGTTATTTCGAATTAAAAATATTTTTCTCGGAAAAAACAAAACTTATTGCGTTATAACGCGATAACTCGTTTTTAAAAAAAAATAAAGTACCAAACAGCCACGCACATTCCTTTTCGGCCCCTACACCAGTGTGTTTCGGTAGCTTTTCGTAAATAGATGAAACTGTTGATATTCTTTTTGTTATTTTTGTGGTCTCAAGTCTATAAACATTTGACAACTATCTAAAAATGCTCCAAACACATTTACATAAAATGGTCCCCACCTCATTAACAGCAAACAGTGCTTTTTATTTCCCTTGAACAGTTTACACAAAGTAAAAGTATGGTCATTTAGATGTGAATTTTGATCCTGTATTTTGTCATTTTCAGACTTAGTTCAAATGTTATCAAAAATCGTGTAAAGTGGTCTCTGGTACGTGTACTTCTCGAAAATGAAATTAATTTACGCCACTCTTTTATGTTTTCTGGAATACTTGCAGTCGAATATCGCTGTAAAAAAGCCTTTTGTTAAAAATGTTTTCAAAATGTTAACCTGACCACCTGTTTGTTGTGCCCACATCTCATGATTTTTATTTATATGCCAAGTTTTCTTACTTTTGACTCGATGAGTGCCCTGTGATTGTTTAAATGTTTTTATTGTCTTCTGTTAGTTTTTTGTCGGGCAACGGATGACAGCAATTGTAAGAACACTTTTCTAGTTAATTTTATGTTTGTTGACAACCCGGCATTTAATGGATAATGAAGAGCATGGATGTAGCATTGCTCGGTAATTAGAAATGAATTTAGCTCAAACCGGTGCTAGGGGCCGTCTTGAACTTACTATGAGGTATGAGCAAAGCTCATTGTTGAAAGCCTCATGGTGACTTCAAGATGAAGAACATCAATAAAACATCAATGTTCCATTGCTTTGTTTTACCATGTATTTGTAGAGACTGTCTCCTGTACATTTACTACATATCCCTTCATTGCTTGTTTTGTGTCAATTTTAGGTATTTTACAGTGTTTGAGAGGATGGTACTACTGAAAGGACACCGAGAACCAAAACAAAAACTTAATTACAACTATTGTCAACATTGCATTCAAGTGGCAAGTTCAGTGGCTGAATCTTTTTACTAAATTTATGAAAATGCATTTGCATTGCTTTTGTTCTGGCGGTGTATGTATGTAAAATGTTACATGTTAGAAGAGTAAGCTGAATAAAATAAATTCCCGGGTAAATGGTCATACCTCTTTTAACAGAACAGAAAAAAATCAAAAGGTCCAAAAATAGTTAACAACTGATCACCAAAAACATTTAATAACCGACTGAAAACGCCCAAAACACATTAACAGAAAAGGTCTTGCTCCCCTCCTTATCTGGTGACTAGTAAACAGTTTCACACATCTAGTATGTCTTAGTAATGCGCGCCGGTACAGCATAATTCATCAATCAAAGCTAGGATATGTCAATAACAAAATACCGAAGTTATTGTGTATTGTGTATTTATATTCTGCGGAAAGTGTCTTGACATTTCACTATCGATACATTGGCTAACTTGTTCACTAAAGCTATGTCGTTCCCACGACATACTATGTCGTGGCAACTACATACTAAGCCGTGACCACGAGATAGCTATGAGTATGAGCAAAACTCGTTGTTGAAGGCCTCATGATGTATGCGTATCCCGTGGCCACGACTAGTATGTCGTTGGAACGAGTTAGTATATGTTAATGTGTTAAAAGCATTTTCAATAAGTTGTTAAATGTTTTTTTGGATAATTAAAGATTGTAAGCCTGTTAATGAAACCCCCCTTGTTTTCGATAGGCATAAGAATTATTTGACTACATTATTCAAAGTATTGTTTGTTTCAAGGGACCCCTGATGAGGCAGACTTGAGACCACAAAAATAACAAAAATAAAAGCATCTCAAAAGAATACCATCCGTTTCATCTATTTACGAAAAGCTGCCGAAACACACTGGACATGTGGAGGGGCCGCAAAATGAATGTGCGTGGCTCTGTGGTACCTTATGTTTTTTATACAAATGAGTTCCTCTACAAACCTGTTCCCAGTACCACCTATAGTAAATGTTTATAATACTTTTTTAACTTCCACAAGGAAACAGAAAAATTAAACCCCGTCCCGTTTTATAAGGACGAAACTGGACGCCATTTTGATTTTCGAGAATCTAAAATTCCTATTGGTCAATAGTCTTCTGCGCATGCGTTCTCCTTACTACGCCAACTTACTCCTCACTTCTCCCGAAGAACTATCTATATAGCTAGGCTATTCCATAGCCTAGCTAATTTTCAAATTCAAATTCAAATTCAAAGTTTATTGTCATTAAACTAATACAGTTTGTGGCATATCAAACAAACAAATACAATATATATACAAGCAAATATTTAAGAGTCCCCTGTCCTCAGTACTAGTGACTTTTTGATAAAGGAACCTAGTCTATTTACTTGGGATGGTGTAGATGGGTTCAAGATATAAAGAATTTTGTCTATTGTTGACAAACTACTAAATTCATCATTTTCCTTTGTTAAATTGTCTAAAAATAGATCTAATATTATAATTATGTTTACAATCGAGTAAAAAATGTTTTTCGTCTTCTAACAAATTACAAAAATTACATAGTCTCTGGTCTCTTGGTATTTTAAGGTGTCGTCCTTTTTCAATCAAAAGATTATGGTCACTTATTCTCAATTTTGTGATTAAACGTCTATATTCAGAATTCAAAGAGGTAAGATATAGTTTTTGGGGGGTTTCGTTAGGTTTTAGTTGTTTATATTATAAAAGCTTGCTTGATTCATCAATAGAAGACATTTTATTATTAATTAATTTTTCATAAAATGAGTTAATTGTATGTTTTATATATTTTCTATTTAAATTTATTTTATTGTTATTATTGCAATGTAATATAGCTATGTCAATGTCTGATTCTCTAATGCACACCCTATTACCGGCAATCCCAACTACAGTGGCTATCCCGCCTGCAGATTTGTAAACAACTTGAAGACAGAAGAAGGTGATGCTTTCACTTACAAATAAATCATATTAATATTCAATAATATATTTGTCTTTTATGCTTTAAATGTAGCTAACATGTCCATGAATATTCATGACAAATACTAAGTAACGATCTTTTGAAACTTCGGAGATTTTGAGGAAGAAATTTTCAATTTTCAATTTTATTGCTGAAAATCTGCATTAAAACACTTTTGATCTGAAAACGCCTTTATAAAACTTAAGAACTTCGACGCATATGTAATGTACAACATTTGATTTATTGTATATGAAATCTAGCTTTTCATTTAGTACTGCATAAGGGCGGAATCCTCATTTTATTTCCAGCCCTTGGCAATCCCGAACAACAGGTTTTAAAATCATTGACTATCACTGAAAACTGATAGTGACGATCCCAAACGATGAACTAAGCTTAAAAGAAACAAACAAAATTATTTGTATTTAAAGAGGATAGCGTAGTAAACATATTGTTTCAACTAGATATATCTTTTTTTTTCTCATAATTTGGTGTTACCGGAGTTCTCGTATATGTACATCGGGTTCTGGGCAAAATAAAGCAACGCTGGCCATATAAATTCCATGAACAAGAGGCTCTCAAGAGCCTGTATTGCTCACCTAGAGCATAAATTCCAAGAACAAGAGACTCTCAAGAGCCTGTATCGCTCGCCTGGAGCATGACCAATGAAATTAGTAAAAAAATAAACGTTTTTGTTAAAGGGTCTTAATTTCAAACTATGTAAAGAAACATTTGTGTCAAATTGTCAACATTTAACCATTTTTCCCTGCTACCTGCTTTCTTGCTCAGCACTTCATAAATATTCCATGCCATATTTCTTATTAATGCATTCAGAAGTTCTATAGAAGATATTTGTATGTATTTCTCATAGGGTCTAATTTAGAAAATTCTCTGCTGGTAACCATGTTTGGTGACAATTCGACAACAGAGTAAAACATTTGGTCATGGACCTGAACAACATATTTTTGCAAGGGACAATCTAACACTTGTGTGGCAAAGTTTGGTTCTAATTGTCTCAGCACTTTCAAAGGAGAAGATCTTTGAAAGGCTTTTCCAAAAGGGTCTAATGTTAAAACTGTGCTCCCCGCTAGCGGCCATCTTGGATATCGCGGTGGTCTGAAAAACACACATTTGTTACAGGGGAAAACCTTAAGACTACCGTTGCCAAGTTTGGTACCAGTTGTCTCAGCAGCTTCGGAGAGGAAGATCTTTGAAAGTGTTTCCCTAAGATCCAATGTTAAAATTATTTTCCCTGCTGGTGGCAGTCTTTGATATAGCACAGATACGAAAAACAAACTTTTTACTATTTGTAGAGGACCACCTAAAGACTATTTTGGCCAAGTTTGGTTTCAATCAGCTCAGCAGATTCAAATGAGAAAATCTTTGAATATCTTTTCCCATAGGGTCCAATGTTTAAACAGTGTTCCCCACTGGCAGCCACCTTGGATACAGCGCTGACCTGAAAAACAACTTTTTGCAGGGGGACCACCTTAGAACTACTATGGCCAAGTTTGGTTCCCATTGGCTCAGTAGTTTCGGAAGAGATCATTTAATGTGTATTCCAATAGGGTCCAATGTTAAAACTACGTTCCACGCTGTCAGCCATTTTGGATTAAGCGCTGACCTGAAAAACATCTTTTTTTTCGCAGGGGACCACCTAAGAACTATTGTGGCAAAGTATGGTTCTACTTGACTCAGCACTTTCAGAAGAGGAGAATATATTTGAATGTCTTTTCCCATTGGGTCCAACGTTAAAACTGTGTTCCCCGCTGGCGGCCATCTTTGTAGAGGACCACCTAAGGACCATTGTGGCCAGGTGTGTTTCCAATTGGCCCAGTAGTTTCAGAGGAGAAGGTCTTCAAAGAAAAGTTTACACCAGACGGACGAACTTTGGTATGAACTCATACCTCTCATCTTACTGAAAATTTATACGAAGTTCCGGTAAATTCTGCAATATATTTCTTAGATATTTAATCCTCAGTTTATTGGAGGAAGGGTAATAATAATAATAATAATAATAAGAAGAAGAAGAAGAAGAAGAAGAAGAAGAAGAAGACTTCGTCTCGGATGACATAAAAAATAAAAGAAAACAGAACAATACCGCTTACGTCCGCGGCGACATAAATACGAAAGGGAACTAGAGGCTCACATGAGCCTGTATCGCTCACATGGCGACTGGTTTTATTCATTGTCACCAATAGACCACCCATTCATACTATAAATCAGTTCACCAGATGTTACATTTTCATTCTTGGATGAGGTACAAACTAAAATCACGAACTTTGGAAGGGATCACCAAAAGACAATTGTAACCAAGTTTGGTTCCAATTGGCTCAGTAGGTTCAGAGGAGAAGACATTCCAATGCATTTCCCATAGAGTCCCTATGTTAAACTATGTTCCCGGCTGGCGGCAATCTTGAATGAGGTATGAACATAAAAATCACAAACTTTGAAGGAAAACATCTAAAGACTATTGTAACCATGTTTGGTTCCAATTGGCTCAGTGGGTTCAGAGGAGAAGACATTTGAATGCATTTCCCATAGGGTCCCTATGTTAAACTGTGCTCCACGCTGGCAGCCATCTTGGATGATGTACGAACGTAAAAATCACAAACTTTAAAGGGGACCACCCAAGGACTAGTTTGACCAAGTTTGGTTCAGTTTGACTTGGTAGTTTCAGAGAAGAAGATTTTGAATACATTTCCCATAGGGTCCTATGTTAAACTATGTCCTGTACTGGCGACCATCTTGGATGAAGTACGAACATAAAAATCACAAACTTTAAAGTGAACCATCCAAAGACTACTGTGACAAAATTTGGTCCCCATTTGCTCAGGGGTTTCAGAGGAGAAGATCTTTGAATGTATTTCCCATAGGGTCCTATGTTAAACTATCTTCCCCGCTGGCGGCCATCTTGGATGATAAGCGAACCTACTGGACACATGTATAAATTGTAGTTCTGGAAAACCTCAACACTTTTGCAATTCACATTTAACCTTTATCTCAAACAGTTTTTGAAATGAAAGTAAAAAATTGTGAAAATTCGAAGAAAAAGCAGCAATAACTCCTATGTGGGTTGTCAGATTTTCTTCAAAATTGCAGGACATGTAGATCTTACTATGCTGACCATTTTTGTTAAATAAACTTCATTTCTATCGTCTACCATTTTCAATATATAAGACTAAACGTAACGAAAAACTGAAATTTTTACGGAAAAGGGGCAATAACTGCAAGACGGGTAAACGGATATTCTTCAAAATTGCATGGCAGGTAGATCTTATCATGCTGATCATTTTTACTTCTGTCAGAATTTTGATATCTGTAATGGTTTTTGAGTAATTTGCAAAAACAGCAATTTACCCCTATGTTCTATTATTAGTAACCGCAGCCATGTTGTTTGGTCTACGGTCATAAAAATCACAAACTTGAAAGAGCATACCCTGGTGATAATTCAGGCCAAGTTTGATTAGTATTGGCCCAGTAGTTTCAGAGGAGAAGATCTTTGAATAAAAGTTAACAGGACGGACAGACGGACGGACGACGGACGGACGGACGACGGACGCCGAATGATGGCAAAAGCTCACATGGCCTGTGGCCAGGTGAGCTAATAAAAAAAGAAGAAGTCGCACTTAATATATGATTTTTAGCAAGAACTTGCTGTTAAATTTCAATTCTTGCAAATATCATTTTTAAGGTAGTACGGAAGTCCTTTGTGATTTAAGCATGGATACATCAATAGAATGCACTGGATGAAAATAGAAAACGGGGTTTGGGAGATGAGGGGGTTATTATTAGAGGAATTTAATACAGTGTTGAGAAGTGAGAGGATGGCAGGCGCGGGAGACTAAGAAAGTGGGCTTAGATTTCGAAAAAAGAAGTTGTGAGATTTGAATTGTAGGTTGCAGAGTGTGGGTTATTGAAGTGGATAAAAAGAAGGTGGAAGAGTATGAATACTTGTTCACCTCTATTCATAGCTAACCTTCGTATTTACTTTTCTAACTAAGTCAGTCCGGGAAGTCAGTGAACCCGTTTTTTCAATATTTCAGAAAACTAAAATTTTTTTACTGATAAACAATGAAATGCTATGAAGGAAAATAAATAAAAAATGAGGAAAACTCGAATTCAAAATTGGAAAATACCAACCGCACTACCGTATAACCTAGGAGTCAACAAACATTTAACCTTAAAGGTTTTATGGTTTTCATACCCTGCCTCACAAAGTCGTAGGGTATAATGTGAAAAACCTGAGTTATGTGTCCTTTCTTGAGTTCTTCTGTCTGTCTTTCCATCCATTTCCGTCGAAGGTTTCCCCATGATAACATGTTTAAGAAATAACGTTGCGTCTTAAACTTGGTTTTAGTTCTTAAAAACAAATGTCATGCCAAGTCTAAGTTAAACTCAAAGGTATAGTTGGTTCTGGACTATGCCCTTTAAAGTTTTTTTTTTTACTATCCTCACAATAACTTTTGAACGAAACCAAGTTGTTTACAACTGAACATTCTGCACTCTATCAACACTTTTTTTTAAATGTTTATGGTCATAACATTGTTCACAGCCCTAAAATGTAAAAAAAAACCATGACACCAAAGTGATAAATGTAATTAATTATAATCAAATGGCATGATTACTATACGAGTTCGGGATTGCCACTTCCCAGTTATAATCTGTTGTCAGTGATAACTATATCTGTTGTTTGTGATAGCCAAAAAAAGTGTTACCTCTGAAATAAAATGACGATTTCGTCCTGGATGGATATGAGGAGGTAAATAAATGACAGTTTTTGATATATAATAAATAAATACCTATATTTTTTATATATATTAAAATACTAAAGCTAATTTCCGTATTATTGCAAAATTAAAGTATTTTTCGGACGATCCCGTGTAATAATCTTTAAAAATGTACTTTAATTCAGCGAAAACTCCCGATCTATGATACCTCATACAGTAGTATTTGACTCATATGTTAACCTATAAATATAAAATAAATAGCAAAAACAATGGAAAGGTTCAATGGGATATAAACAAAATTATAATACAACAAAAGACTTACGGTCTGTCACTGCAAACTTGTTTACATATCTGTAGATGTGATAGCCACTGTAGATGGGATTGCCGGTAATAGGGTGTGTAATGATGAAATGTGTATTCGATGTCAATTTCATCTTGAAATGACAATGAATGGTGTCATCGTTTTATATAGTTTTGATTTTAAACACTTTCATTTATGTTGTGTCCGTTTTGTTTAATTACAGAGGACCTTAGCAAACCGTTAAAAATAAATAACGTGTTAATTGTTAGTTTTTTTTCGCTAAGAAATACTATAAGCAGAGTTTTTTTTTACGAAAACAAATAGTTCATTTTGACAATCTCAATAGCACGACGATACCGTATCAAATAAACATTCACCTGAATTTTAAAAAAAAGAATGACTTTTTAATCCCAAATTAGAATGTTAAAAAAATGTATTTTGGCATTGTCAATGGATTCAAAATGAGAGTTGCATGCACAGGCACTTGTTTCATTAAAAAAAATCAGTCCCTCCCTCCTTGTGGAAGAAGAGAGGGAGGGACTGATTTTTTTTTTATGAAACAAGTGCCTGTGGTTGCATGGATGAATTTACACCTCCTTAACAACCAAAATATGTATTGAAAACAAGGAACGAATTTATATTATCATCCGTTAAAAGTACATAGTGAAATCTTCAATAAGAAAGGCGAAAGATATTCGGTGGAATTAAAGAAATATATCATGTTGTTGAGTGATATTTGCCAAAAATAAACTTCCTATTGAATCTGGAAGTGGCAAAATATCCCAAGAGAAAATAGAAAGTGTAAACTTTGCCAGACACAAGATATTGGTGGCGAATACCATTATATATTAAAATGCCCATCCCTTTGTGAAGAAAGAAAAAAAATATTTGAAATCGAAATATTATACCCGGCCAAATACTTTGAAATTCAGTGAGATAATAGTAGAAATCCACCAGATCTATTTAAATTGTGCAAATGCATAAGTGTGATCAATAAAAAGCTAGAATCCCCAGGGTAGTCACCATTTGCGTTATTGTAATTTTATATTTACATTGAAATTTTCTGTACTGTACCTCTGTGTGCTACATTATACATGTGTATATTATATGTTTGTATATTATTCTATTCTACATGTATGTAGTATTTGTTTCTCTGTTCCTGATCTGGTTCTGGTTTAAGAGAATATAGATATATACATAATAGACACTACTGTAAACATTCCTATAGATCGATATTCTGTGGTTTTACTTGTTGAAAATTGTCTGAAATTCTTTCTTTCTTTGGATTTTTTCTCCGGCTTTCATCTCCTCTTCATCTGTTTCCTATCTCTTTAAAATAACACGACTATAGCATGATACCCTAAGTATGAAATGTGCTGAATTGTATGATATGTCTCCAGAATTCTTTTTGTCTTTAATTTACTGCATTCTACTAAGCATATTTGAAAATTCAAAAAAATAATCATTTGAATATTTATTAAAGAACTGGAAATTACCAAATAAAATAAAATAAACAGGGGATACAAGTTATATTCAAAACCAATGAGAAATTTAAAAAAGAAGAGATAAGATGGAAGACAGTTCAACAAACAACATGATAGCAACATCAAATAAATAAAAAATAGAAAATAAAATAATATGTCTGAAATAATTACACATTAACATTTAAATGAAGAACTATTCATTTAATTTAATTCCGATTTCATTAAATTATTTAATAGTATTTTCTATCTTTAATATTTTATTTATTTTCTTATATATTTATAATTTATTATTTTATTTTTATAATTATTTTTATTTATTTATTTTATGCATTTTATTTTTTTTTAATTTTTTTGTTACTGTACTGCAGTACTTATTCTATGCCAGTAAAATGTGACAAAGATCATTGGTACAATTATTACCTGACAATGTATTCACTCAAACACTGATTGACATCTGTCGGAAAATTATAAATGAACAAAAGAAACGAATTGTCAATTCATCAAAGAGTTAAATGAGTGAAATTCTTAATTAAATTAATTTTGACTGAGTTGATAACTCTTATTTGGCAGGTACTGTTTTGCCTATAAAAGCGGAACTTCTTTTTGGTTTGACATTAAAAAAACTAAGCATGACGAAAAACATGATGTTCTTTACTATATTGTCTGTAGTTTTCCTGTTCTGTGGAAAAGTAGCAAATTCCGAAGATTTGAACACGGTTAACAATACAACACAAGGTAAATACATTTTTTAAGGTTTGATTCAACAAGTTTTGGTGCAACGGAAGTTTTAAAACAAAAACAAAAAAAAAATATCACGTAAAAGTGAATATATAAAGATCAAAACTCATGATACATTACCATGAACCAAGCCAAAGAAAAGGCCTTAAATGTTTTTTCTTTTTTTTTTAATTTAGTTTTTTTAGGGGGGATAATAAAGAAACGCAGAGATAACAGTGTAAAAACAAAACAACTGTTAATAAAACAGAAAACACCGAATATATATTCCAGGGAGTCCCTATTATCTTTTTTAATTTAACCTTTAAATCCAATAGTTCAATTTTCGAAAAAAAAAAACGCGGCGATCACAAATATGCATCAGTCGAAAAAAAAAACGCGGCGATCACAAATATGCATCAGCATTCTCCGAAAAATTTTGAATAAATAGTCCGAATCTTTACGGCATGCTTTGGTTGCAATATTTATTAATTTATTTATTTATTGAAAGGGCCAGTAAAAAAAAAACGCTATTTTCAATTGTAGAAATCCCCTTTGTATTTGTTTATTTACATATAATTTATTAATTTATTTTAATTCAATAATTTTATTAAATTGTCATTGTCATATTTTTGGCTTATAAATGCAATTATTTTCTATTTAGTCGGAACACTTATTCTCCACTTGAATGTAATATCTGTTGTATATTTGATGTCGTTTTTCATTTGAATTTTTGTATTCAGCTGGTATTCATCATTTCATTGCATTAACTTTAATCCAGTTTGCATATATTTCATCTAAAATCAATACATGTAATATTCCCTGAAACTGCTATTTAGTTTGTGAGAAATAACATTAATTCATTCATTAGCTAATTTTGGTACTACTCTTTGGTCCTTTCATGATTTTTTGTTCTTTCAGTATTTTATCATTTTCTGCACTTGAGACATAAGTTGTCGAAATGGCCTTCTGCAGAATCTAAAATGTACTGTAAAATTTTCAATGTTTTGTTATTGTACTTTCAGGACACTAATACGGAGAAGCAAAGACCAACATTTGTTCTTTGATTTTTCGATTTTATTGTCAGCGATTTTTCTACTTCCATTTTGTACCCGTTTTTATCTTATGCATGATACTACTTCAGTTTAATGTAAAATGCACAAGCAATGTCGAGCAAATTCAGTTCTCATCTCGTGAAGACGATTGATTAAAACAAAATACAATGTATATTTTTTTCTAATTTCAGCATTCAACGTTAACTGCACATTGAGATTCGAGAATGAAAAGTCCGATAAGAAGAAGATGGAGTCGAAACTGAAAGTGCTGCAAATTGTCACCAAATATACAAACGGAACAGATCTGACTCTATCTGAGAAATTCAAGAAAAGTGAACTATTTAAACCATTAGAATGGATGCGTGTGTCAGGAAAGTATGGAAAGGGTATACTTCAACTAAAACCAAATTATGAAATTCTGTCGTTACAATCTTTGACAATTCAGAAAGACGAAATTGAGTTGGAACTTACGGAGTCTACACCGGGTTGTATGAGCCAATTAAGCGCAACCGAATATGAAGACAAAATGCGGAAATTTCTTCTTAAATATATATCAAAGGAAAAGCATGAAGAGATATGTAATATGCACATCAGTGATAATTCTGGAAAGGCGGTGTTTGAATATGAATGTTGTGTTCTTGATAGCGACAATGAGATAAAGTGTCACCGGGTCCGCAAAAATGACTGGGTACATTTAATAGACATTTTGACATACATATGCATTATATTGGCAATTATGTATTTTCCTACATTAATTCCAGCGTCAGTTTATCAGTCAGAAAGTGGACCTCCATCTACATTTGTGCATGTGCTTAAAAATCCAGTATTCGTAAACAAGAACGGATTTTCAAAAAACAAAGAGAAGAAGTTTTTCAAAAACGTCAAAACTATCGAACAGACAGGAGGTGAATCTGGACATACATTTGAGAAACTGTGTTTGAAAATTGAAAGTGATCAGCTTGTTTCTGAAAATAGTTCTCCAATCAACTTTACAAGGATGCTGTATGACGCCATTAAACCGAAAGATAACTATAACGTACCTACACAAGAAGGAGAAAGCAACCGAAGCTTTTTGAAAGCCAACATTCTTGGACCAATCACATTCTGTGGAATGCAGCTAAAATACGGAACATGTGTTTATTACTCCAGTTTACTTATATTAAGCGGATTTATCGTATCTCCATGGATATTCCGAATGGTTGTATACTACTTGTACGAAAAAGACATACGACTCCGAAGATATACAGCAGCAGTAGAAAGAAATTTAAAGGAAAGTTTCGGAGTTAATTTGACTTACTATTTTGGTCCAGTTCACGTGCTGTTTCTGATTTGCTACGCTTTGTTACTGATTGATTTTATTCTGTTTAATATGTTTCGCAAGGAAGTAAGACATATGTTTGAGAAAACACTCAAACCATCTCTTGTAAACATGCATAGTATATCAAAGAAGAACGTTTTACAAAGTGCGGCACATATCCTGTTACTACCGTTGACTAAATGTGGAATTTTCGGCGTCATTTTCTGGATACCGTTACTGCCGTTGGTGATTTTAATGGTGATTTTTCTCGTATTTCCTGCATTGTCTCTGGGATCAACTCTGTTATGGAAGTTTCTGAGGTACATTTTTCCTGAAATAAACAATAAAACCGAAAATCGACTCATCAAGACTTTCCAAATGGACAAAGTTCTTCATAAACATACTGCATCAACAAGTGGAACAAACTCTAAATCAAGAGATCTTCTTGCTAAAGACACGAGTTACAAAAATATAACTCCATTAATGACTGAAGTGGTTCTTCATACGATTTCTGTGCCAGTACCTGCGCCATCTACACTAACATGGTGGGAACGATTTCAACGACAACCAAAACTTGTATGCGAACGTATCGTGCGGATATTGCTCGTATTAATGGCGATGACAACAGTGATTTCCTGTGTGTTGTTGATGGCAGAGTGTATTATTTTTATGTTTGAAGTTGCAGTTTATACGTTGATCGGACTTGTGTTGAATTCTTCACACGCCGTACAATACCTGACAGTAGGTACTTTGATGTGG
>MJUU01015525.1:7535-37839 GCA_002080025.1 Modiolus philippinarum | reverse complement strand
CAACTCTTCCTGACAAAACGGTTTTTCTTTAAAGCAAGCACCCTCGATCATCCATATTGTCCTGGAGGACTATTTGAAAATGTCATGTCATCTTTAGGACGATTTACATGTATATTAATATTTCTGTTGTTTGTGACTTTAGTAGTGCTTGCGTTCGGTGATACGTATGAAATTTCTATATCAAACCAACTGTTGGCCACATGTGCAGGTGGCATAGTGCCGTTGTTAATACAAAAGTCTAAAGTGCTATTCTCCAAGCAGGAAGATCCAGATAGTGAACAGCTTCAAGAAAACATTAGTTTTATGACAAAATTTCACACTTTGATCGAAAGCAGCAGTGAATTGTGGAATGTTGGAAATCAGCAATTTATGCAAGGACTGAAATTTAATAATAACAATTCTCGAGATTTTGATAATTCTTTCTCAGTTGATATGAAAAACAATCATGAAAGTGCTGTTATTAAATCTAGTGGCATAAATCACGTGACAAGTGCTGACTTAAATATGCAGATAACACACATGTAGATAAATATGCTTTGTTTTATTTATTAGATATGTTTTGTTATATTAACGTTTGTTACTTTATTTAGTTAAGTACACATTGCCTGGAAAGAAAGATGACCAAATACATATTCATAAGACTATCCTCATTTTGAAATCGACAACAGAGGTAGACTTCAAACTAAGCTGTATGACAATAGCAATGGCTTCACTTTTCCAAAAATCAACTTCCCTTTCCTTTGTAGCATCATTCAAACAGCGCCTGAAAATAGAGTGAGCTTCTCCCGACTCATTCGCAACTCAAGGGCCTGCGTTCGATACAGTGACTTCCTTGATAAAGCCATATTGCTTAAAAATATGTTACATAAACAAGGCTGTGTTACCCATAACTCTAGAAGTTTTACGATCGACATAACGATCTTGTGGACCGCTATGGGATATCTGTTTCCAAGATGACAACAGATCTTTCCCTTCGAAAGCTTAAGATTGTTGTTTCCTCTTCCAGATTTGACTTTGCTACCGGATTTGACATGTTCAACACGACGGATGTATTATAAGAAACAGGAGATGCTTACTCTACCGGTGCATCTGATCTCATCCATGTTTTTCTTTACCTCACCTGGCTTTTCCAGGGTGAACTTTTCCCATCACTTGACCGTCGTCCGTCACGCACTTTTCATTTAAAGATCTTCTCCTCTGAATCCAATGGGCCAACGTGATCCAAACTTGCTCGTATTAGTCCTTGGATGGTCACCTTTGAAAATTGTATCCGGCAGGTCTGTGCCTCATCTAAGATTGCCGCCTGCAGGAAGCATAGTTTTAACAGTGGACCCTCTGTAAAAGACATTACATTCAAAGATCTTCTCACTAACTACACATCCAATAATAAACAAACTTAAGCGCAATGGTCCTTAGATGGTCCCTTCGAAAAATATATCCGGCAGATCTGTACATTATCCAAGATGGCCACCAGCGGGGAACATAGTTTTAACATTGGACCCTCTGGAAAAGAAACTACCAATCCAGTTACAAACTTAAGCACAATGGTCTTTAGATGGTCCCTTCAGAAAAAGAATCCAATAGGTCCGTACATTATCCAAGATGACCGCCAGAGGGGAACACAGTTTTAATATTGTACCCTTGGTCCCTTCCAAAAAGAGTCTATTAGGTCCGTACCTTATCTAAGATGGCCGCTAGCGGGGAATATAGTTTTAGCAATGGACCCAAGGGAAACGCATTCAAAGATCTCAGAAACTACCAGTCTGATTATAGCCAAACGTATTAAATCACAATGGTCCTTAGATGGTTCCTTCAAAGAAAGGTATCCGGCAGGTGTGTACCTCATCCAAATCGGTCGCCAACGGGGAACACAGTTTCAACATTGGGACCTATTGGAAAAAACATTCAAAGATCTTCTCAGAAACTACAGGTCCAATTATAATCAAACTTAGGCACAATTGGCAGGACACTTTTTCGGGGGTTGTCTTTGATGAAAAATGAGATAAAATGAAAACTATAGTTTTAAAAAGGGAAATATATATTAAAAGTAAGAGAGGTACAAAACTTAATGTAAACATCTACATTTATTTTTGAAACCATTTTGTCTTAGGTGGTCCCTTAGGTGGTCCCTTCCAAAAAATATATCCTGCAAATCTGTATCTCATCCCAGATGGCCACAAGCGGGGAACATAGTTTTAACATCGGACCCTCAGGAAAAGACATTCATAGATCTTCTCAGAAACTACCAGTCCAGTTATATCCAAACTGAAGCACAATGGTCTTTAGACAGTCCTTTAAAAAAAAAGAATCCAATAGGTTCGTACCTTATCGAAGATGGCCGCCAGCGGGGAACATAGTTTTAATATTGGACCCCCAGGAAAAGACATTCAAAGATTTCAGAAACAATCAGTCCAATTATAAACAAACGTGACACAGTTGTCCCTAGGTTTGTTGCTTTCAAAAGAGGTTTCCGACAGGTCCGTTCCTCATTCAAGATGGTCGCAAACAGGGAACATTGCTTTTAACACTAAACCCTGGAAAAGAAATTCAACGATCTTCTTCTCAGAAACTATTAGTCCAATTATAGTAAAACTTATTCACAATGGTCCTTATATGATCCCTTCCAAAAAGGTATCTGATAGGTCTGTACCTGATCCAAGATGGCCACCAACGGGGAACATAGTTCTAAAATTGCACCCAATGGAAAACACACTCAAAGATCTTCTTCACAGAAACTACCAGTTCTATTATGACCAAACATAGACACAACGGTCCTTACATGGTCCCTTCAGAAAAAGGTATCCGGCAGGTCTGCACCTCTGCCATGATGGCCTCCATCGAGGAACATAGTTTTAACATTGAACCATATGAAAAACAGACGCATTCAAACATTTTCTTCTAAGAAACTATGGGTCCAATTAGAATCAAACTTAGTCAAAATGGTCCTTAGATAGTCCCTTCCAAACAAAGGTTTCCGGCAGGTATGTACCTCATCCATGATGGCCGCCACCAGGAAACAACCTATGGTTAATAGTGAAAACATATTAAGACTAAAATCGCATGTTTGATATGATTTGATAAAATTGCTGCAAAAGTTTAATACAGAAATATTATTTTCATTATTTCAACTTGTGCTATACATTAAATGGCTCTAATTATGAACATCAAAACACTTTTTCGGGGGTTGTCTTCGATGAAAAATGAGATAAAATGAAAACTATAGTTTTAAAAAGGGAAATTTATATTAAAAGTAAGAGAGGTACAAAACTTAATGTAAACATCTACATTAATTTTTGTAACCATTTTAGAAGTATGTATAAACAAGATTATTAGGAGAATCCCTGCCCAGTTTTTTTTTTTTTTTTTTTTTTTNGATGAAAGGGTTTTAATTTCAATAATATGAATTACCTAGATTATCAGGGGAACCATGTCCAGTTTTTTTTAAACAGTCCTTGTAATGTTTTAATTTAGCAGAATTTTTACGTAGATTATCAGGGGTGCCTATGCCCAACGAATTTTTCAAAGATGTCCTGAAATCTGTCCAAATGATAATGCATTCAAAGATTTCTTCTCAGAAACAACTTGTCCAATTAGAATACATTGTACTTAGATGATACCTTACTATAAGGATATCTTGCAGGTCCCGACCTCATTAAATATGGCTGACCCTTTGAGAAAAACATTCAAAATCTACTCGAAAACTAGTAGTCGAATTAGAACCAAACTTAATCAAGATGGGTCTTAGCTGATCCCTACAAATTTGATATCCCAATCATCCTTTTCACATTTAAGATGGTCAGCAGTAGGAAAACAGATTACATTGGATTCAGTTTAAAAGATTATGTCTCTGTAACCCCTAATCCAACTGAAATTGAAATTGATCACAAAATTCTTTGGTTGGCCCCGTTCAAAATTTGTATCTGGTATGTCTATATCTAATCCAAGGTGGCCTCATACAGAAAAAGTAGTTTAACATTGGTCACTATGGGAAATACCATTCATCTCTCTATTCAGGGATGGTCCAGATGATTGATTCAGGTTTTTGAGAGCCTGTTGTTTATTTGGTCCTCGTCTTTGGATCTTCCGATAACACCACTGGTTCAGCAGGACTCTCAATGAGTTGAGGTGACTCTGTCCTTGTATTCTTCACTACACGCCCTGCTCTGATGCTCCTAGTCTCTTCAACGGTGGTATCTCCTTGGCATCCGGTCTCTCATGTAAGGCACAAAGACGGCTGGTGGTTTATTGAAGCACTGGCCACATACTCCTATCTAAGGCTGTATCTGTTGGTCGCTTCAAGTCTTCTCTGATATCAGCTCTAGTGAACTCTTTGTAACATATACTGCAGCTGTATAGGTCGGCTTCAACTTCTGGCCTATTTACTGATGGTCTTCCGATGCCTATCTCGGGCATCCTTTCTGGCAGTCTTTCCCAACCTCATCAAAGGTATATCCAGCTGGATTTACCTGATGGCTCTTCATATAACTCAGTAAACTGCTTTGCACACGTCTAGCAAGAGAACATGGTGACTGTTCCTTCCAATGGGCAGAACGATACTTACCTGTGGTGCACTACATATACAGTTTGGACGCGGCCGTGATAGAAGACACCAGGTGTTTTCAGTCAGGTACACACTTCCGGTGTCCAATTTTATGCACAGGTTGATTGACCATGTACAAATTCCTAATTGGTCAATACAGGCGTCCGCACTTCCGGTCAAAGATGGCGGAAAATGGCAGGAACATTTCAAAATGGATGAAATATAATGGAGAACGTCTCACACATATAGATTATAGATACAAAGGTTAAAAAGAGGGGGAAATGGGAGGGATGAAAAAGGAAATTACCATGGCAACAGAAAAAGGATTGTAGAAAATGGCGAGAAATCTAAAAAAAAAAACAGTCGACTTGATAAAAATTATACGGTGAAAGGGAAATAATTCCAAGAATTGGATGAAAAATGTGTAATTTAAAAAGACAACATCAACAATAGCAGAAAAGGGGAATTCACTCTACAAATTGGATGAGAAAGGGAGATAATCAGGAAATAATACTTATATGTAAAGGGGGAATTATAATAAATGGGAAGCCTGCAAAATATCAATCGACACTATAGACGTTGGTTGGGAAATGGGAAATAACTCTTAAAATTGGATGAAAAAGGCTGGCAATTATAAAAATGGGTAGAAATGATGATAAAATGGCAATAGTAGACGACAGTATCAAAAATAATTGGAAAGTGGAAATACCTTTAAGAATTGAATTAAAGGGAAAGATGATCATAAAATAAATTGGAAAATAATAAAATAACACATAGAAAGGGTTAGACAAGAGAACATTAGTCTAAAAATTTGATGGAAAGGGAAGAAACTACAAAGAAAAATTATGAAAATAGGTTTGAAAAGGGGTAAATAGTTGCTACAACATATAAGAAGGGCTATAAAAGAGAACATTGGTCTAGAAAATGGATGAATAAGGGAGAAAATACAAAGAACAAAATTGAAAAGGGGATGTTCAAAAGGGGTATTATACTATTAAAAACGCATAAAAAAGGAAGAGAATATCGGAAAATTCCCGACTTCCGGTCCTTAAATGGGGAAACACCCACATCCCGTCACGCATGTGCATTGTACTTATGCTATAAAAGATCCCTTTGTGCAACCTAACTACTTGTGTTCCTGTCATGTGTCTTCTACTTGCGGTCACTTGACTTACGGTGACGTCACTTCCTTTTTGTATCAATTACGTCACTTCCGGTGATCCCCTCGACAAGTGCCCATATACTACTCAGACATAACATTAGTACGGCACAGAAAAAAATGAAAATGAACAAATGACCTAATTAACAAGAGGCGTTCAAGAGCCTGTATCGCTCATCTGGACCATCCCTGGGAGATGAATGGCATTTCCCATAGGGACCAATGTTAAACTACGTTTCCTGTGTGAAGCCACCTTGGATTAGATACAGACATGCCAGACACAAATATTGAACGGGGCAAACCAAAGACTTTTGTAATCAAGTTTTGTTTCAATTGGATAAGGGGTTTCAGAGACCTAATCATTTATATGGAATCCAATGTAAACTATGTCCCTACTGCTGACCATCATAAATGTGGAATGGGTCTGTATGATACCTTTTTCATAGGGACCTACAAAGGGCCATCTTGACTAAGTTTGGTTCTAATTTCTATAAATGTGTTTCACAAACGCTCAGCAATATTTGATGAGGTCAAGACCTGCAAGATATCTTTTTTGGAAGGCATCATGTAAGCACAATTGATTCTAATTGGACAATTTTTTTCTGAGAAGAAATCTTTAAATGGTGTATATCATTTGGACAATACAGGTCATCTTTCAAAAACAATTTGGGCATGGGCTCCCCCTGGTAATCAACGTATTAAATACTACTAAATTATAACATTACAATGTCTCTTTAAAAAAAATGGACAGGGTTTCCATGATAATCTAGGTAATAAATATTGCTGAAATTAAAACATTCGGTGTCCCCTTTCAAAAAATACATTAGCAGGGATTTTCCTTATAATCTTGTTTATACAGTCTTCTAAAATGGTAAATAACATGAGTAGATGTTTACTTTACACAATTATTGCCTTCATATAAGGTGAACATCAAACGTTGTTTTCACAAGGGTTGACCACTTTGATGTTCATCACATATGAAGGCAATAATAGTTTTATTATACCGAAACTAAAATATAAAAGACGTTATATAATTTTCAAAACTTAGTATGAAATTAACTGTTTTGAAATAGGAAATTATTATTCTAAGGTTTGGCATGTAAACATCTTGCGTAAGATAATCAGATCTATTAGAATATACTTTCTTTCTGTATATTATTTAAATTATCAAAATGTGGCTAATAAAAAAACTTGATCAAACGTGTGAAGGGAAAAAACAGTTGACTTCTAAATATATAACAAAACGACGTCACACTTATGAGCGGGACTATGCACGTGACATGTGGGAGCAAAAACAGCGTATATTTCATTAAATACGCGAATAAACATTACATCAAACCAACTGCATGATTATTTCATACAAAGTTCCATAAATTTTGCAAAAATACCTATAAATTATGATTTTTGGCTTATACTCAAACGGTATTCGGAACCACTTCCGGTTGAGAGGGGAACATCATATGATGTTCCATGGGTGGGACAACACGTATTATTATATTTTACTACGTAAGAGAAGATTTAATTGGACGAAAGCAATCATGTGACTTCAAAATAACTCAGAGATGTTTTAGCAAACAACCTCGATATGACATCACTGCGGGAACAACCCTGTTGTTTCCCGCAGAACAACCCTGATATGACGTCACAGAGAGAAACAACCCTGTAGAATCTAAAAATCACTAGCAGATTACACCAGTCTTCTTTGTGAGATTAAAACCATAAGAACTCTTTATTTGGAACTAATAAACTGTTTAAAATATAATAAAACAATTATGGCCCTCTGTTGACGTGAAACATTCAGAGTTGTCAACCGTTGGAGGGGTGGTTTCCCTCGGGCAGAGCCCTCGGGAAACAACTCCCACCTCGGGTTGACAAATCTGGATGTTTCCCTTAACAGCGGGCCATAATTGTATATTGTTCCACTCTGGTCGTAAATTTCGAAAAACATAAAAATTATTCATTAGATTATATCATATGAAGTATACTATGTAAGGTATAATAATAAGTTTTGTACCTCTCTTACTTTTAATATTTCCTTCTCAAAACTATAGTTTTTATTATATCTTAATTCTAAATCAAAGACAACCCCTGAATGTGTTTTGATGTTCATAATTAAAACTATTTAATGTATAGCACAAGCTGAAAAAATAAAAATAATATTTCTGTATGAACAATAAAACTTTTGCAGCAACTTTTATGCCCCGTTTTTGCGTCTAAAAACACTGATGCCTGACAACTGACCTATAGCGGCTACCATAAACTTCTAAAAAACGTCTAAAAACACTGATGCCTGACAACTGACCTATAGCGGCTACCATAAACTTAAAACGAGTGTGTCTTATTTATTGGATATAACGTTTTAGTTTATTCATAATTACTCTGTATTCTAATCTGACATCTTAAATTTCTTCCATTAATTTAATTTGTTATCCAAACTATCAATATGTGTTCTCTGTTTCTGATTTCTTATTAATTTTTTTCTGAATTTTAAATGACATTTTCTCACATTTGAGACAAGCCAGCGACATAGGCTGATCTCAAACCCTCAGGCTAAATCATCCTTTGTGAATCACCTATCTCGCATTTACCCTCTGGGTAAATACTATATTTCTCACATTTCTAGCCAAGGGTTACGATCCACTCCTCTCCTCTTCACCCTTGGCGGATTGAGCCACAATTTGTGAAACCTCAGTTTCAAATTATCTCCCTTTGAAGTAAGAGTTTCAGTATGATTTATTGTAATAATTAAAGATTATTTATTGCATCTAATAATACAATAATTCACAATATATTTAACTTAAAGGAAATAACCCTTCAAAAGTAAAGAAAGATTAAAAAATCGTGGAAATTTTGCAAAATAGAAAAATTACGAAACACATATTTTAAGTTTTATTGTTATGATATATATTTAAAATCTGAATGAAAGCAAATTCATTGGCTGCAGCGAAGGTTAGCTGCAACCAATAAAAAACGTGGATTTGAGACTGCAGAAATCCAGCTTGATCTGCCAAGGGTGAAGAGGAGAGGAGCGGATCGTAACCCTTGGCTAGCGAAGATGCACATTTCTATACGTTTGGGTTGCATAAATTCTGTGTGAGGCACCAGTGTGAGATTCATGCATCTAATATCACAAGACTTCATCTGACATAACAATGCTAATAACGTCGTGTCACAATGTGAAACAGAAAACCACACCACCTCGCAAAAATGACTTGGCAACTTCGAAATTCACATCGCGTCAGTTTGAAAACCCCTGAAGCGCAATTTAATGGATAATTTTTCAAAGTTGTGTGCCTATGGCTGAAAACTAAATGCATTCGATCTTTTCGAATATTGAATTTATTTTGCATTAGGTGGCCTAGTTTAAGGGAGCACATTTTTGTTTCATGACGACTCAAAAATGAGAGTCTCGTTTTTGACTGGAAAATGTGAACCCTTTGGTGAAATTGTCCAGTCTCACATTTTAGAACATGACTGATTATTATATTCTCCCATTGTCCCAGTGTGCATGCAACATTTAACCTATAAGCCTTTTTAAAGAATCATTTTGTCCGCTTTTCGGTTTCGGCATTTAAATACAATGAAACAGTTCCGGTTATCAACCCGACACGACAACTGTTGTCTATTCTGGATACATTTCATAACACTATTCAAATTTAGATTATAGGTAATTGTTTACTGTGTGACACTGCACAAACTTTGTTAGAATTAAATTGTATTCAGGTTTTCAGTTGTGAATTGGTAGCCAACTATACAAGTGATAACCGGAAGCAAAGAGTGTTTATATCTCCATTTGATGGGGAGTTCTAATCCGGGAAAAGATAACAACCATTTTGAAAAGGGCTATGGATTTTGATTAAATTTCATCGAGAGATTTGCCTCCATTTAAGATTTTTCGTGTTTCACTGACATTTCATTCGAGAAAAATATTCTCCTTCAGCCAGGTCGCGAGTTAATATTCTTCACTTTCGATAGTATAATTTCGATTTTAACATACTCACTAAAGCTTGCACGTTTAAAATCAAAATTATAGTATCTCCAGAAAATAATTATTCTTAACCCACTCCTACCCGATGGATAAACTATAATTCTCTTTATAGCATTGCAAGGAATAATTTTAAACAATGTCTATATTCTTCAATCTAATCAAGTCATTATCAAAACTGTCACCAGTGTAGGTAGTTTGGAAAATCCGAATGCGGGGTTGAGAGGGTAATGGAAGACAAGGTGGCAGTAGAGAAGAGAGAAGGGCACGTGGAGGGAGAAACGGGGCGGTATGGAGGTGAAAAAGCTGGGAGAAGGAGGAAATGAAATGAAAGGGAGTGGAGAAAGGAGAGCAATAGAAAGAAAATACTGAAGGGGTAAAGAGAAGAGACGGGAATGTAGAATACGGCTTTTTCAAATATAAATACTTCAAATTATTATTTGAAAAACTAATATTATTCACATAATGATTCTCCATATGTGAAGTCAATTAAGACCTGATATGTACAGGGTAAATTTAATATTTAACCCTTATTGTTGCTGTGGAAATCCATTTGAAGATGCCATACACTATTTTTTTTTGAATGTCCAAAATTTAGTGACGCTCGCCATGACCTTTTTGAGCGTACGGTTATTTAATATCTCTTTAGAACTTCTTTTAGCAGATGACGAAACTTTGACATATGATGAAAATTGTACTATATAATTTTCCTACGTTCATACATACAGACGAAGAACTCAAAGATTTTAATTTTTGATTACATGTATTAGATTATATTTTAACGTGCTACACTTTGTGAGATTTTCTCAATATGTACACTCTTTATTTCGATTAGTTTTATTTGCATTTGTTTTCAAATTACTGTGACCTAGGTTTTTTTACATATTAAAATGTATATATAATCTATGTCGCCATTTATATTTCTGTTTATATTTATATTTATTACATACTTAGTAGAAATAAAAGCGTTTTTGCATGATCAATATGGCCGGAAGTAAATTGTCCATATTTTCACACCCCGGGAAAATAATAGGTTATTTTATGCTCCTCGTGCATCTCAGACAAAATAAACGACTTCCGGTCCATATCGGCCTGGCATTTCTAAACGTCGGAAGTATGTAATAAAAAGTTTAATACATGTGCATTTCCATATTGACCTGATTATCATCCCTCGACCCACATTGTCCCTCGACTTCGTCTCGGGACAATATGGGCGTCTCGGGATGATAACCAGGCCAATATGGAAATGCCCATGTATTAATCTCTATTCATTACCTAATTGTATTGTTTTATATGTTTTGTTAAGTATTTTGTTTTTTGAACTATTCAGGAGATTGTTACTTTCAATTTTTCTGTTTCATGGTGTTCTATTGTGTTCTATTTCCCGGTATGTTCTATTTCATGGCTACTGTGATTGGTCAAAATGATATCATAAATATTTATGACAAATGATTTCATAAATATGCATGACTGTTCTATTGCCTGGCTACTGTGATGGGTCAAAACGATTTCATGAATATTCATTGCTGTTCTATTGCCTGGCTACTTTGATTGGTCAAAATCATTGCATGAATATTCATTACTGTTCTATTGCCTGGTTAGATCCATTTTGATTTGAGTGACATTAATTTCTTTGTGTTGACATATTCGATTGAATCTATTTCTACAAAATTCTTAAAAATGAAAAACCTCAAATATTCAAAATTCAAAAACATTACACAAAATATCAAGATTAATTATGGTTTTGTACACGGCATCCATTGCCATTATGTAATGATGCATTTTGTTACCAATTTTCATTTGTGTATACGAATAATAATATAAGTAAAATAACTTGCAGAAAAATAAGTTTTGCAGACGGCTGTTTCGGCAACTTATTTCTCTTTTGTTCAGATTAGGTAATAAAACAGTTATTTAATGTATAGTCAGGAGATAGACCATAATTATTTTCCGTCAGCCGTTGGCTTCGGGCAATAGAACAATGGGCTGTTTCCATTACCTCGGGAAAATATTCTGGTCCATTGACTGTTTCTCACATTAAATAACTTTATCATATGTTTAGTAATAAATACAGACGTTTTGAATATGTGATACAGTGCAGGACATTCATTCCGTATTCACACTATGACGTCGTACCCTTTAACGCATATTGAATTTGGGGGTAAAAAAATTGGGGGGGGGGGACAAAACATTTTTTTGGGGGGAAACAATTTTTTGGTATGTAACAAAAGATTTTTTGGGGTGATTTTTATGTTTTTGAGAATCTTATAAAAAAATAGCAAAACTTTTCCCTTTACATGTTAGATTTTATTCCAACCACCTACCGTACTTTCCGCCTATTTTGAAATTTTCTTCTTCAAAATACATGCATTTTCTTTTACCAATTTCAATTTTGGCAGTATTTTTGGTATTAAAAGTAGTCCTCTATTTAAATATATGATAAACTGTATAATACATGGCAAAATCCGTATCACATGCCGTATCATCCCTCGACCAATATCATCCCTCGGGCCAGAGGCCCTGGGGCTGATATTGGTAACTCGGGATGATATGACATGTGATACGGATTTTGCCATGTATTATTCCCTATATATTATGCGCCCACTTTATACTATTTGATTTTATGTGACGTTTTTGTTTGTTTTTTTTTTGTTTGTTTTTGTTTTTTGTTTTGTTTTGGAATCAATGGGGGAGCAGGGATATATAATTAGTATTATCAATGTAGAATTGTTGCATATAGTCTTTAGAAAAAAGGGGGAGGTATATTATTGTGTCCATACTTGTATTATGTCCTCATTTGTACTGTGTCCACAACTTGCCATATTGATTCAGGATTCAATTACTAGTAGCCAAGTTGTATCCTGGTCAATGAAAAGTGAATTCAGCGTTGTATACAAAACGTTACTACATTAGTCAGTTCGTTTATTTGTTCACCCCTTATGCTTTTGTTGCACATATCGTGTATAATTCAGACAACTTTATAACAATACAGGATCAAACACAACAACCGATAATAAGACTGTTACTTGTCTAAAGGCTCTGTCACACTATAACGTTCTAGCCAATGTGTGTCGACGTTCACGAATTATTATAAGAACGTTGGCACACGCCGAAGAAATTGAATAAATTCCCGTGTTGGACGCATTCATAGCGTCAGGTTAACGGCCTACAAAGCACGGAAAACTTATCCATAAATTGTATGCAACGCCCACAAAACGTGTAACAGCGTATGACAACGTTGCAAAGGCGTTTTGCTAGCGTACTAGACGCACACTGAACGTACCCATAACGTTCTTCTAGCATTCAGAGAGCGTCTGTAAAGCGTTTTGACGATCTTTATAAGATTAGCTTGAAATTCTTCATCTCAATGTCATTTGCAAATGTAGAAATGGATGGAAATGCCGCCGAAAAATATGACAGGTTTGAAGGAGGAAAAGGTCCCTCAAAAATAAAAAATAAATTTCAAAACAATATGTCAGTATGAAACTGATATAAATCAGCTATTTACATTATTTTTGGAATTTTTCTTGCTCTTTAACCATTTTTTTTTATAATAAAACATCGGCTAATACGTTACTCCTTAGTTACATGAACGCCCGATTTGCGTTCTCTACACGTTCTCTAAACAACTTTCGAGAAACTACTACATATCGCACACATTGCGTGCATAACGCACCTCTTGCGTTCGGCTTACGTCTGCATAACTTATCAACAACACGTTGGCGAACGTCGTAAAATTTTGAGCATGTTCAAAATTTTCCGACGCACCCAACGTTCAACAACGCACGCCAACGCGTGTCAACGTGTTTGTAACGTGTTACAAACGTGAGTCTAACTTATACAACGCACACCAGCGTGTACGAAAATATTCTCACACGCTGGGCACACGTTGGTGCTGTGCGTTATAATGTGACAGGGCCATAAGACAAACACGACATTTCCTGTGTTATAGTTAAAATTTCTACTGACAATGAATTCACAGTCAAATTTTAGAAGTCTGCAGTAAACAAATTGATTTCCTTTCCTATAGATTATACTTTTGTCTATAGTGAAACACCGTGCTAGTCTGTTCTACATCTTCAGAGCTTCTACCAATAAGTGACGGCCATGAAGTGATAATTACACCATGGCTGCCATACAGCCTGATTGTCTACAGTCTAACACGATGATTACCTTTGACTTCCACCCGATCAAATTGTCTAGATTGTAACATGGTTACATTTAAGAATTCACAATAAGATGATCTATAGGCTAACAGGATCAAGTGTAACATGATTACCCTTTACACGGTCAGACTGTCTACACCCAAACGCGATAAATACATGTTCCAGAGTCAAAGTTGATGAATTGATTGATTGATTGATTGATTGATTGATTGATTGATTGATTGATTGATTGATGTTTTAAACCAGCTTCAGCAATACTTCAGCTATATCGTGGGTGAAATCAATCACAATCACTTCTGCAGTCATATTTCCAAAAATTGCCACCATGCTAACAATGATATGTATTAACATTTTAAAGGATAGCTTCAATCAAACATGTAGATTTTTAACAGTCAAACAACAGTCAAATACAATGATATACATTTAACTCACAATCAAAACATGCTGCTTCAAAATTACATGATCAGACTGTTTAGAGCTAAACAAAATGTCTATCTTAGTACCCATGGCCAGATTGTGTAAAGTCAAAATCAATAATGATTAGCTGCTCCACACAGTCAGATTTATCTACACTCAAACACAATGATTTCTCTACAACACAATCAGGTTACCTAATGTCAAACACGATAGCATGTACCTATACCAAGGACGTATATTTAGAAGGATAAGCATCTCGTATAATCTGGAATTATATCGAGAGGGGTGAGATTTTGTCACTTTGGGACCCTCTCTTTGCAGCCTTATAACAACGGAAATATAATAATGATATTCACAAAAATTGTTCTGCGAGTACAGTAGATGTTAAACTTCAGGAAAAGGTAAAATTTATGTGCATTACTTTTAAAGCCATAAGTTCAAAATCGTGGTGCATTTTTACCGATGAAAACCGGAAGTGGGAAAAAATCAACGAAAATGTTTTGATTACAAATTTCAATCATGTGTATTGAAGAAACTACTTGTTGTAATGTAACGAAATTTACTCTATGGATGTAAAAATCATTTAGCTTTCAGGAAAATATCATCTGGCAATGTTGCAAGTTGCGACTGTCGTGTTTACACTGGACTAGATCTACCATTGTTACAAGTTACAACTGACATGTTTACATAAGTTTAGATCTAGCTTGGTTGCATGTTGATTCGGTTGTTTTAACATTTGACTATATATATCCTTGTTGCAAGTTGCGAGTGAACGTGTTGCATTGTTGCAAGTCGCGACTGACGTGTTAACATTGGATTGGATCTAGCATTGTTGCAAGTGGAGAGTGACGTGTTTACATAGGATAAGATCTAGCATTGTTGCAAGTTTCGACTGACGTGTTAACATTGGATTGGATCTAGCATTGTTGCAAGTGGAGAGTGACGCGTTTACATTGGATAAGATTTAGCATTGTTGCAAGTTTCGACTGACGTGTTTACATTGGATTACATCTAGCATTGTTGCAAGTTGCGACTGACGTATTTACATTTGACTAGATCTAGCATTGTTGGAAGTTGCATCTGACGTTTTAACATCGGACTTGATCTAGCATTGTTACATTTTGCAACTGAATTGTTTACTTTCGACTAGATGTAGCATTGTTGCAAGTTGCGATAGACGTGTTTACATGGGGTAAGATCTAACATTGTTGTAAATTGCGACTGACGTATTCACATTGGACTAGATCTAGCATTGTTGTAAGTTGCAACTAGCGTGATTACATTCGACTAGATCTTGCAATGTTGGAAGTTGCGACTGTCGTGTTTACACTGCACTAGATCTACCATTGTTACAAGTTGCAACTGACATGTTTACATAAGTTTATATCTAGCTTGGTTGCATGTTGCGACTGTTGTGTTAACATTGGACTATATCTATCCTTGTTGCAAGTTGCGACTGACGTGTTTACATTGGAATAGATCTAGCATCGTTGCAAGTTTCGACTGACGTGTTTACATTGTTGCAAGCTGAAACTGTTGTGTTTACATTAGACTGGTTCTAGCATTTACATTTGACTAGATATAGCATTGTCTGAAGTTGCGACTTACGTGTTTACATTGGACTTCATCTAGCAATGTGCATTTTGCGACTGATGTGTTTACATTTGAATAGATCTAGCATCGTTGCAAGTTTCGAGTGATGTGCTTACATTTGATTAGATTTAGCCATGTTGCAAGTTTCAACTGACTTGTTTACATTGGATTAGATCTAGTATTGTTGCAAATTGTGACTGACGTGTATAAATTTACCTAGATCTATCATTGTTGAAAGCTGCGACTGATGTGTTTATATAAGACTAGATCTAGCATTATCGGAAGTTGTGATTAACATGTTTACATTGGACTTGATCTAGCATTGTTGCATTTTGCGAATGACGTGTTTACATTGGACTTGATCTAGCATTGTTGCAAATCGCGATTGACGTGTTTATATTCGACTAGATCTAGCATCGTTGCAAGTTTCGACTGACGTTTTACATTGGACTAGATCTAGCATTGGTGCAAGCGTCGACTGTTGTTTCTACATTGCACTAGTTCTAGCATTGTCTGAAGTTGCAACTTACGTGTTTACATTGGACTTCATCTAGCATTTTTGCATTTTGCGACTGACGTGTTCACATTTGACTAGATCAAGCATTTTTGCAAGTTGCGATACACGTGATTACATTATACTACATCTTACGTTGTTGCAATTTGCGACTGACATGTTTACAGTAGACTAGACCAAGGATAGTTGCAAGTCTCGAGTGATGTATTTACAATGGATTAGATCTAGTATTGTTTCAAACTGCGACTGACGTGTTTACATTGGACTAGATCTAGCATTGTTTCATGTTGCAACTGACGTGTTTACATCAGACTAGATCTAACATTGTCAGAAGTTGTGATTAGCTTGTTTACATTGGACTTGATATAGCATTGTTGCATTTTGCGAATGACGTGTTTTCATTGGACTTGAACTAGAATTGTTTCAAGTTGCGACTGACGTGTTTACATAGGATACGATCTAGCATTGTTGCAAATTGCGACTGGCGTGTTTACATTGGTTAAGATCTAGCGCTGTTGCAAGTTGCCACTGACGTGATTATATTAGACTAGCTCTAAAATTGCTGCAAATACGACTGAAGTTTTCACAGCTGATCAACATCTGGGATTGTTACAAGTTGCGACTGACATGTTTACATTTGACTAGATCTAGTATGGTTACATGCTGCAACTGATGTGTTAACACTGGACTATATTTAGCATTGTTGCAAGCTGCGACTGAAGTTTTATCATTGGATTAGATCTAGTATTATTGCATTTTGCAAAAGAATTGTTTACATTTGGTGAGATCTAGCATTGTGTCAAGTTGCGACTGACATGTTTACATTGGACTAGATCTAGTATGGTTACATGTTAAGACTGATGTGTTAACACTGGACTATATGAATTATTGTTGAAAGCTGCGACTGAAGTTTTATCATTGGATAAGATCTAGTATTGTTGCATTTTGTGAGTGACGTTTTTACTTTGGATAAGATCTAGCATTGTAGCAAATTACAAATGTTGTGTGTGAATTATACCAGATTTAGCATTGTCGCAAGTTGCGACTGACGTGATTACTTTGGGCTTGATCTAGCATTGTTGCACGTTGCAACTGACGTGTTCACATTGGAGTAGATCTAGCATTGTTGGAAGTTGCGACTGACGTGTTTTTACTGGACTAAGTCTTACATTTTAACAATTTAAACTTACGTGTTTACATTATACTAGATCTAGCATTGTTGCATGTTGTGACTGGCGTGTTAAAACTCGACTATAAATTCCATTGTTGCAAGTTGCGACTGTCGTGTTTACATTGGATAAGATCTAGCATTGTTGCAAGTTTCAACTGACTTCTTTATATTGGACTAGATCTAGCATTATTTCAAGTTGCAATAGACATGAGGTAAAATGTTGCCTTGTTGCAAATTGCGACTGACGTGTTCACATTGCACTAAATCAACCATTGTTGCAAGTTGCGACTGACGTTTTTACATTGGACTAGATCAAGCATTGTTGCAAGTTGAGACTGGCGTGATTACATTAGAATAAATCTGACATTGTTGCAAGTTGCGATTGTCGTGTTTACACTGGACTAGACCTACCATTGTTTATACAAGTTGTGACTGACATGTTAACATAAATTTAGATCTAGCTTTGTTGCATGTTGCGACTGTTGAGTTAACATTGGACTATATCTATCCTTGTTGCGAGTTGCGAGTGATGTGTTTACATTTCATTGGATCTGGCATTGTTGCAAGTTGCGACTGACGTATTTATATTCGACTAGATCTAGCATTGTTGCAAGTTCCGACTGACGTGTTAACACTGGACAATATCTAGCATTGTTGCAAGTTACGACTGTCGTGTTTACAATGGACTAGATCTAGCATTGTTGCAAGAAGGGAATGATTTATTTACATTGGACTAGATCTAGCATCGCTGAAAGTTGCAATAGACGTGTTTACATGAGGTCAGAGCTGGCATTTTTGCAAAAATGCGACTGAAGTGTTCACATTCGACTAGATCTAGCATTGTTGCAGCTTGCGACTTACGTGTTTCCATTCGACTAGATCTAACTTTGTTGCATGTTGCGATTGACTTGTTCACTTTTGACTAGATCTATCATTGTTCCAAGTTTCGATAGACGTGTTAACATGTGGTAAGATCTAACATTGTTTCAAATTGCGACTGACGTGGTCACATTTGACTAGATCTTACATTGGTGCAATTTGCGATTGACGTATTTACACTGGACTAGACCTACCATGGTTACAAGTTGCGACTGACATGTTTACATAAGACTAGACTTAGCATGGTTGGATGTTGCGAGTGATGTGTTAATATTGGACTATATCTAGCATTGTTGCAAGTTGCGAGTGACGCGTTTACATTGGATTGAATCTAGCATTGTTGCAAGTTGCGACTGACATGTTTACATTGGATTAGATCTAGCATTGTTGCAACTTGCGACTGACGTGTTTACATTTGACTAGATCTAGCATTGTTGGAAGTTGCAACTGACGTTTTACATCGGACTTGATCTATCATTATTGCATTTTGCAACTGACTTGTTCACTTTGGACTAGATGTAGCATTGTTGCAAGTTGCGATAGACGTGTTTACATGGGTAAAGTTCTAACATTGTTGTTCATTGCGACTGACGTGTTCACATTGGACTAGATCTAGCATTGTTGTAAGTTGCGACTGGCGTGATAACATTCGACTAGATCTTCCAATGTTGCAAGTTGCGACTGACGAGTTTACACTGGACTAGATCTAGCATCGTTGCAAGTTGCGACTGACATGTTTACATAAGTTTAGATCTAGCTTGGTTGCATGTTGCGACTGTTATGTTAACGTTGGACTATATCTATCCTTGTTGCAAGTTGCGAGTGACGTGTTTACATTGGATTAGATCTAGCATTGTTGCAAGTTGCGACTGACGTGTTTACATTTGATTACATCTAGCATTGTTGCAAGTTGCGACTGACGTGTTTACATTGGATTAGATCTAGCATTGTTACAAGTTGCGACTGACATGTTTACATTTGACTTGATCTAGCATAGTTGCAAGTTGCGACTGACGTGTTATTATTGGATTAGTTCTAGAATTGTTGCAAATTGCGACTGACGTGTTTACATTGGATTAGATCTAGCGTTGTTGCAAATATTTGTATTGTTACATATATGAAATGGATATGAATTATGTTCAGTGTTGACAGCTTTGTAATACATCCCTTGATCAAACACCCTCTTTTCATTTTCAATTAATCGTTTGCATTTTCCACAACTGTAGAGGTTACCTAGATATTTAGGCAGTATTGTTCATCGAATTCATCATGAACTGTGTCCTATTTTGACAATTTATTTGAATTTGTGGAATGGCAACAGCTGTACAATCTTGAATCGGGATACTCAGTGAATGATGACTTTATTAACCTTCAAAATGAAAACCTTTCAACAACATAATTATAAATCTTTAAAAGGACAAAATGGTGTTGAAACTATCAGAATATTCTGATATTTGCTCGATCTACAATAAATGAACAATTGATCTCAGATTTTTATGTTACATTAGTAGCCCTGGAAATGTGACAAAGGTGGCAGGAGAACGATCTAGCATTGTTGCAAGTTGCTACTGACGTGTTCACATTGGACTTAATCTAGCATTGTTGCAAGTTTCGAGTGATGTGTTTACATTGGATTAGATTTAGCACTGTTTAAAGTTGCAACTGACGTGTCAACATTGGATTAGATCTAGTATTGTTGCAAATTGTGACTGATGTGTTTATATAAGACTATATCTGGCATTGTCGGAAGTTGTGATTAACATGTTTACATTGGACTTGATCTAGCATTGTTGCATTTTGAAAATGACGTGTTCAAATTGGACTAGATCTAGAATTGTTGCAAGTTGCGATATACGTGATTACATTATACTGCATCTTACATTGTTGCAAGTTGCGACTGACATGTCTACAGTAGACTATACCTAGCATGGTTGCAAGTTTCGAGTGATGTGTTTACATTGGACTAGATTTAGCACTGTTGCAAGTTGTGACTGACGTGTTTACAATGGATTAGATCTAGTATTGTTTCAAATTGCGACTGACGTGTTTACATTGGACTAGATCTGGCATTGTCTCAAGTTGCGACTGACGTGAATAAAATGAACTAGATTTAGCATTGTTGCAAGCTGCAACTGATGTGTTTACATAAGACTAGATCTAGAATTGTCGGAAGTTGAGATTGACATGTTTACATTGGACTTGATCTACTATTGTTGCATTTTGCGAATAACGTGTTTATATTGGACTTGATCTAGCATTGTTGCAAGTTGCGACTGACGTGTTTACAATGGACTAGATTTAGCATTGATGCAAGCTGCGACTGATGTGTTTAACATAACACTAGATCTAGCATTGTCGGAAGTTGCGACTGACATGTTTACATTTGACTTGATCTAGCATTGTTGCAAGTTGCGACTGACGTTTTTACATTTGATTAGATCTACCATTGTTGGAAACTGCGACCGGCGTGTTTACATTGGTCTAGATCTAGCGTTGTTGCAAATATTTGTATTGTTACAAATATGAAATGGATATGAATAATGTTCAGTGTTTACAGCTTTGTTATACATCCCTTGATCAAACACCCTCTTTTCATTTTCAATTGATCGTTTGCATTTTCCACAATTGTAGAGGTTACCTAGATATTTAGGCAGTATTGTTCATCGACTTCATCATGAACTGTGTTCTAGTTTGACAATTTATTTGAATTTGTGGAATGGCAACAGCTGTACAATCTTGAATTGGGATACTCAGTGAATGATGACTTTATTAACCTCCAAAATGAAAACCTTCCAACAGCATAATTATAACGTTTTTAAAAGGACAAAATGGTGTTCAAACTGTCAGAATATTCAGACATTTGCTCGATCTACAATAAATGAACAATTAATTGCAGATTTTTATGTTACATTAGTAGCCCTGGAAATGAGACAAAGGTGGCAGGAGAAAGGTCTAGCATTGTTGATCTAGCATTGTTGCAAGTTGCGACTGACGTGTTCACATTGGACTTAATCTAGCATTGTTGCAAGCTGCGACTGAAATGATTATATAAGACTAGATCTTACATTGTTGTAAGTTGCGAATGACGTGTTTACACTGGACTAGATCTACCATTGTTACAAGTTGCAACTGACATCATTACAAATGTACATAAGATTAGATCTAACTTGATTGCATGTTGCGACTGTTATGTTAACACTGGACTATATCTATCCTTGTTGCAAGTTGCGAGTGATGTTTACATTGGATTAGATCTAGCATTGTTGCAAGTTGCAACTAACGTGTTTACATGGGATTATATCTAGCATTGTCTGAAGTTGCGACTTACGTGTTTACATTGGACTTGATCTAGCATTGTTGCATTTTGCGACTGACGTGTTTTATATCCGACATGAAATCACGACGGAAAATGCTACACGAATTTTTAAGATCCCTGTCACTTACACAAAAATAAAAAAAAATTAATATCGATGTAAAATATAGAACAAAAATTATAGTATCAAGATAAATGACTAAGTTGCAAACAAATTTTATCCTCAAATTATGTTTCAAAGTGCCCTTGTAAGGAGTCCCTTTGGGATCCATTTAACAAAATCACGCTTCTGGGTTTGTAAAACCAAGAATCACACCATTAGCTTTTTCACGTAAAGATATGAAATCACGTATTTTTCACGAATCACGCTGCCATAAATGCCCTTTAAGCAAAGCAGGCGTAGTCCTCTACATGTTTCCCTCTGATTGGAGATGGACAGGGTCAAGGGAAGCCGGGAGAAAGGATAGAGAGGTGGCAGGAGAAAGGAGAGAAGGGGTAAGAGAAAGAAGAGGAGGGTCTGAAGATGGAGAAAGACAACCACCTGTCCGCCCTCCCCTTCTGTATTTTTTTAGGGGGTGGGGAGTTGAGAAGCCAAAATCACCGAAGAGGAGAAGAATTTTATTGCATGGCGATATTCTTCGGGACAAACGCTTTAAATAAAAGATTGTATTTTATTTTTTACCTCACATCACCCCACCTATCTTCTTCGTGTCCATTTGAACAAAAGGTCCAGATGCATTCCTCCAATTAAGAGCCACTCCTGTCTGTGCAAGATATCATTATAAGTAGTGCATTTATATCTATAGAAAAGTACAAAACTTTTCCGGACAAGAAGCTTGCATTTGATGGCACGCGTAACCGTTCGATAAAGTCGTCGACATTACAGAGATAGTGCAGCTCTCCGTGTTGTTCATAAAATGTCGTTTACTGTGTAATTTTTCCAGCTCTCTGTCTCTCAAATAAAATAAGGAATTACAAAAAAATTATTTAGATTTACGTCTTTGGTAAAGAAGTGATCATATTTGCAATTCCAATGATTGCAAATCTTACGAGACAATTTTTTAGAGCTAACAATAATGTAGATGACTAAAATATGCGGAATTGCATGGAACTTACAAAAATTATATTTTAAAGTTGATGTGTCATAACACTTGTACATAAACACAATTAAAAAAAACCTGCCAAAGTTCAAAATCCCATAAGAAAAATCCAGTTTCCCCATGGGATTTCACTGTTTCCCGTGGGATTTTGAAATTTTTCCAAACGATAAAAATATCCCAATGGGAAATAATAATCACATGGGAATGCTAAAAGTCCCATGGGAATATTTCAAAATCCCATCGGGAAAACTGTATTTCCCCATGGGTTCTTGAATTTAATTCCACCTTATATAATAATGCTGGCTTTTGATTGGTTCACATGTATTAAATATTTTGACAAATGTCATGATCTTCTTCCATTTTTCACAACTGCCATGGTATTTGCCATCAGAGCGTTGTATTTAAAAAAAAATATCACGATCTAAAAATAGCATCATTCCTTATAATAACAAAACCCATTTTTTATTGACAATGCATTAGTCAACCTCCATGAGTGAAACAAAATATACAAATAAAATCAATATTCTCAAAAGTGCGTATTGATTTAACCTTAAATATAGAAGAAACTAGAAAACACGAGTAGACTTTATAAACATAAGTGGATGATATTATAAATGGATAATCACCCGGGTTAACCCGCGATCGCAAACTCGGTGGTCATCACTGACCCGGTTGTAAACAAAGAAAAAATAAACAACAGGTGTGCGACGAAAAAGGTAAGTTTATTAACCTTGTTATATTTTTGAAGATAAATGTGATGTATTTGCATTCACATCCTAACAAGCAATAAAGAGTAGAAATAATACTGAGATTTATTCTATAACAAGGAAGAAATCTTCTCTTTAAACCGATACACGTCAAAATACACTAAAATTTTCTTCAATTATCGCAGTTTTATGCAAGTATATGGCCAAAATTGAGCAAAATAAACTCAAACCTGTATGTTTCATTCGTTCTAGAAACTATAGCGAAAATATTGGGCCATGCATATGTTTGTATGGAGAGAAAACACTATTTTCTCATGTCGATTGTAACGATCAAATGTGGCCTTTAACACGGTTTAAGTTATCGCGTAACGCGGTTTTCAACTAGAAAATGGTATCGTTAACACGGGTTAAATATTGTTGTCATTTGCAATGTAAGTAGTCTTCGAAATAAAGAGATGCAATTTTCAATGCAATAATAGGCCTTTATCGATGATTGTTATATTATCTGAAGACAAAAACAATAATTCAACAGACTTTTAAGAGAATGCTATCCAGTTATTTTTCATCAGTGTGTACGAAGTATTAAAGCAAATTACTCATAGTGTATTCATAGTAAATCACTGAAGCGTTACAGTTGTGTCATCTGCACACATAGCGTGGGGACACCTAAGGATCTATTTAGTGGTCTTGCGTCGTCGTTGTCATTGTTGTCCGTCACACTTTTTCGTAACATTTCTCAGCAACTACTAATCACAATCACTTGAATTTTGCACGTCATCTAAGTATGAGGCCCATATTGTGCTTACCAATTCCAGGCCTGTCGGACGTCTACTTGTTGTTTACTTACATGGAATATTTTCAGCAAGTATCATCAATATTACAAATTTTCGTAACACTTTTCCCAACAACCACAAATCGCAGCATCTTTTAATTTTGTATGTGACTTTATTATGGGGTCCCATATATATTGCGCTTACCGATCTACCTCCTGTTTACCGACTTGGAATATTTTTGGCAAATACTGTCAATGGTATAATTTTTGTAATACTTTTCTCAGCAACCATAAATTACAGCCAATTGGAATTTTGCATTCGACTTAAGTTTGAGGTTCTAAATTGCTCTTACTTATACAAGGCCAACTACTTCTTGATAACCGACACGAAAGACTTTCAGCTAATACTGTCAAGGTAAAAATTTTCGTAACACTTTTTTAAGCAGCTATATTTTAAAGCCTCTTGCAATTTTTTTTGTTACTTTAGTATGAGGTCATATATTGTGCTTACCGATTCTATGCCTTGTTAACATCTACTTCATGTTCACCGACCTAGAATATTTTCCGAAAACATTATCCATGGTAAAAATTGTCGTTACGCTTTTTTAGCAACTACAAATCGCAGACACTTCAAACTTTGTATGTGACTTTAGTACGGGTCCCATAATGCGCTTACCTATTCCAGGCCTGTCGGACATCTACTTCCTGTTTACCGACTTGGAATATTTTTCAGCAAATACTGTCAATGTTAAAAAAATTGTAACACTTTCTGAGAAACTATAAACACAATCACTTGTAATTTTGTATTTGATTTTAGTATTAGGTCCATTAGTAATCTTAACGATTCTTAATCTGTCAGATATCTACTCCTGTTTACAAACTTAGAAATTTGAGTTTCCCCAGATCAAATTTGACAAGGGTGGTGCAGACAGTGCACACAGTACCAGAAGCAAGGATAGCAATTCAGGGATTAACTCCCTCCATCGTAGTTTAGTCCTTAGCTATATTTGATATTACTTATTATAAACATTTTTTGAAATTATGGATTTCCTTTGTTTGGGTTCTAGTGCTGCTGATGAGGAATGAATTTCCGAAATGGCCATACAGCTCATTAAAATTATGGCAGTTGGAGTTGACATATGTGTTATGGTCTCATGTTCATTTACTCCATATCCTTTCGTAAAATACATGTTAATCAAAATTCAGAGTCAAGAGGAAATCATCTATTCTTCCGTTTATCTGTAATTTCAAAATATCTAGATTGAAATTATGTTTAGAACCTTGCAATATCTGAATTTCTAAAGAAATTGTCTAAATGTAAGAGTTTCTCCTTCATGAAAAGCTCATTGTTTTATTTTTGTTACAGATATATGTATTACTCGGGTATAAGGGGAACAGCTGCCCAAATTTTATTTTGAAACAAAGTTTGATGGAGGATGTAAAGGATAATGGTACATTTGGTTGCCATGGAAACCAAGCCAGAAACTTTAAATTTTGAGAAAAAGTGCTTTCTTCTGCATGTAATAATTTGATTTCAGCAATATCTATAAAATAATTTATATGGGGAACCCCTGCCCAATTTTTTTTTCCGGAGGGGGTCTCGTAATGCATTTAAATCCCATATGGGAGTTCGTTTGGGAGACTTTTGTATTTCGCTTGCGAACACAGTTATCACTTGTATTCCTTTGTATTTCATTGCCGAAAATAACAAACTAGAGTAAGGACTGTCGGAAACGACAGTGATCCCCGCACCCCCTGTTTGACAAAGAAAACAGATATAGACCCTGGGAATAATTTTTCTTAACATTTTTGAAATTAAACTATTGACAGTCACTATTTTTACCATAAGGAATTAAAGAATATATGGTTGTTAGGCAGAATTCCAAAAAATAAGTAGTCTTTGAGACTTTCAGGAATTTTACCAAACTTGGAATCATATATTTTGGAAATCAAGTTTGTGAAATGTTTCTTCTAATTCTAACAGATTTTTTAACTATGGTTTCAATGTAGAATTCCAAAAAATATGTGGTCTTTGACACTTTCAGGAAATTTACCAAAATTGGAATCAAATATTTTTGAAATTCAATTGGTGAAAATGATTGCCCTAATGGAAACAAGTCCTAACAGTATTGTTGCTAGGTAGAATTCCAAAAAATGAGTGGTCTTTGACACTTTCAGGAAATTCACCAGAATTGGAATCAAATATTTTTGAAATCCAATTGGTGAAAATGATTAACCTTATCAAAACAAATGCTTAAAGTATGGTTGCTAGGTAGAATTCCAAAAAATTAGTGGTCTTTGGGACTTTCAGGAAATTTACCAAAATTGGAATCACATTTTCGAATTCTAAGATTTCAGAATTTTTATTTTTTCCAAATACTTGCCAAAATATAAGATTATATGCCAAAATGTCAAAAATATCAGTCTTTGACATTTTCAGGAAATATACCAAAGTTGGAACCGGAATTAAAATTCTGAAAGCTTATTGCGCATCTACAGACTATATGCAACAATTCTGCAACAAAATTTAATCCATAAATCCAAAAATGTAGGATGAGTTTGCGTCGCATGCCATATGTGTCACAATCCACATTTTGTGGTCTTTGTCAAATCGACATCTTGGGGCCTCTTGTTTGCTATAAGATAGATATCAAAAATCCGAAAGCTTATTGCGCATCTACAGACCATATGCAACAATTCTACAACAAAATTAAAACCCTAAATCCAAAAATGTAGGAGGAGTTCGCGTCGCAAGGATGTGTGACGGACGGACGGACAGACGGACGGACGGACGGACGAGGCCAACGACAATATCCCCGAATTTTCATTCGAAAGTACGGGGATAAAAACTGTTTTTCAATTTCTTCCGGCACAATTTTATCCACGTCCTCTCATAAATTTTTATTTGAATTCTTTGCTTGTTTTCTTCCAAAATTACAGCATTTATATCATTATAAGAGGTAAATAAGTAAATAAATTAATGCCCAACTGTCCCAAATTTCTGAAGAAAAAAACCGGTAAAATGGTATGGAGTAAATATGCACATGAGACAAAGTTCCTATCAATACATGGTAGTACCATGCAATGGAACAACGCTTTAACATGGTACTGTCAGACAGGATTTTGATGTTTTTTCCTTTGTTATTAGAGCATACTAAAATAAAATAAAAACTGGGGGTCACCGGTGTATAAGAATCAAATACGTCATGTTAAAATCTTCTATTTCGGTTTTTAACAAAATTTTAATTTATTTTAGTTAAATCAGATAGAATTTTTAATAATTATGTAAACTATTAGCTAATATACTGACCTTCAATTTCCATGAAAACAATTTGGGGGTCACCAAACTTATATTATTGAATAAATCGCGAAAAACTGATTTTTTCCTGTTATTTCTATACAAATTATCTCCCCTGAATAGAGTAGCAGTTTGCTGAAAAGGTTCAATATACTGCATAGTTACGCAATAAAACTGGCATATTTCATATTTTATCAAATTTAAGTATCATAAGACATTGTAAAATGGTTTCGGCAATATTCCAATTCCTTTTTTGTCACGTGCGCAAGAATAATGCTAATTTTTAAACTCCCATACTACCTTAATTGCTGTACTGTACTTAATCTTGAAGTCAACATTAGGCTTTCAACAATGAGCTTTGATTAACCTCAAAGTGAATTCAAGACGCCCCCCCCCCCCCCCTTTGCGTCGGTTTGAGCGGAAAAGCTGGATGAGAATCTAAGAATTTTGTTGGCCTCGGTAAGAGTTTACGTATGGCTACGTATTTCAGCCATATCAAATGCACTTGACGAAAAGTGCCTATAATGGAGAAAATATCGGCAAATAGGAATGATATGAGTCGCTGACTTGTAGAGGGGAGACATTGTGACAACCATATGCCTCATATCAATCATTTCTACATTCACAGGCGGAGAAATCGTTGATGGAAAATTTCAATGTTTGGCTATGATGAAAAAAAAACAAATTGATCAGTCAGTAGGAAGTATAGATGAGGGACAGAAAAGGCATGCGGTACATTTCATCATACCAAACCTTCAGACCAAACATCAAATCACTTTTACATGCACAAGCTGAGTTCTAAATCATTGCCGAAAAATTTCAATATGTGGTTAAAATGGAAAGATATAAGCTGAAAAATCCTTGCCGAAAGATGTCCCGTTTGACGGACGGAGACACAGACGGACGGATAGACAGACGGACGGACAGACATCCTGACAAGGGTAAAACAGTATACCCCGGAACTATGGAGTGGGTGTTTGAAAAGTCAGGGGTGAGACGATATTGTTACGAGTTTTGATTGCCACTGGAAAAAGAAAGAAATGGTTAATTGCATTAAATTTGTCCTCATTCAAGACCCCAATGAAACCATTCATTTCTCGAGTAAAATAGAAAGGATCTTTAAACTGTATGGAACTTTGATTTAGTAAGCATAATTTGTCTACAATGGTTCGTGGTCGCGATTTCCATATTATGACCTCAATATTCCGCAAAGACAAAGCATTCCCCTATTTACCTATCTGAGAACGCCTGCAACTAACCGAAGTGCAAAATTGTCAACTTGATAGAGGGAATAAACTATACCTTTTGAATAATCAAAACTTCGGTGTATTAATGCATTCGTGATGGTTTTATTGTATAATTATTCGTTAATTATATGTATGTGAATTGAATAAGATTGTTTAGAAAATTCAAACAAAAAAAAAAGATCCACCACAGATCTAGCATTTTTGCAGTGAATTACACGTGAAATACTTTGTTGTAAAAGTTTGTTACCGCGATAAGCGATAGCAACTAAATTATTTAACCGCTGTTAAAGGCCACATTTGATCGTTACAATCGACATGAGAAAATAGTGTTTTCTCTCCATTCGAAAATGTGCATGGCCCAATATTTTCTCTATAGTTTCTAGAACGAATGAAACATAAATGTTTGAGTTTATTTTGTTCAATTTTGGCCATATATTTGCAAAAAACTGCGATAATTGAAGAAAATTTTGGTGTATTTTGACGTGTATCGGTTTAAAGAGAAGATTTCTTCCTTGTTATAGAATAAATCTCAGTATTATTTCTACTCTTTATTGCTTGTTAGCATGTGAATGCAAATACATCATATTTATCTTCAAAAATATAACACAGTTAATAAAACTTACCTTTTTCGTCGCACACCTGTTGTTTATTTTTTCTTTGTTTACAACCGGGTTAGCGATGACCACCGAGTTTGCGATCGCGGGTTAACCCGGGTGATAATGGCATTTATGAAATAAAAACGATACGCTAGGCTATAGAATAGCCTTAGATAGAAAATTGCGTGTTTTATTGACAAGGGTGTGATGGCTCATGATGTACTTGGCTTCGAAACATAAACCTTTTACAAAACACACTAATAAACACCGGTAGCTCTTTATTCTTCTGCAAAAAACGCAATTCTATCTCTTTCCGCCTTTCGTTCTCCATTGCCTAAGTATCTCCACAAACTACAATCACGCTTTGTTTAACACAATTGAAAGGTCTTTTATAGTATTTAGCTAGGCTATGGAATAGCCTAGCTATATAGATAGTTCTTGGGGGAAGTGAGGAGTACGCTTGCGCAGTGAGGAGAACGCATGCGTAGAAGACTATTGACCAATAGGAATTTCAGATTCTCGAAAATCAAAATGGCGTGCAGTTTCGTCCTGATAAAACGGGGCGGGATTAAATTTTTCTGTTTCCTTGTAGAAGTCGAAAAGTATTATAAACATTTACTATAGGTGGTACTGGGAACAGGTTTGTAGAGGATGATGGGATTGGTATTGCAATATCGCTTAGCCAGATTTATAAATATAGATATGATAAAAAGAATAAGAACAGTAATGTATAAATTTAAAACCAGAAGTTAATAAATAAAGATGAGGTATTGTGCAATAATCAATAATATACAAATACTATAAAAGACTTTTCAATTGTGTTAAACAAAGCGTGATTGTAGTTTGT
>MJUU01015524.1:0-18582 GCA_002080025.1 Modiolus philippinarum | reverse complement strand
AAACTTGCAATATCTAAATTTTATAAAATTCTGTTTAAAACTAAGGAGTATCTCCCTCGTGCATAGCTCTGTCCTTAGCTGAATTTTGGCTTTTCTATTTAGATCCTTTTGGTTATTTGTTCTCTATCAGCTTTGACACGTTTTAGGTTATTGGACTTCCAAATGTTTTGGTTTTATCTGCACTGATGAGACATAAGTTGTAGAAATGCGCATATGCAGAAGATAAATTAACAGTTACTTCGGTATTTTTGTTATTTATTACCACTGGGTCGATGCCTCTGCTGGTGGACTGTTAGTCCCCGAGGGTATTCACCAACCCAGTAGTCAGTACTCCGGTGCTGACCCGAAAACCGATATTATCTAAACTTGCTATATCTAAATTTTATAAAATTCTGTTTAAAACTAAGGAGTATCTCCCTCGTGCATAGCTCTGTCCTAAGCTGAATTTTGGCTTTTCTATTTAGATCCTTTTGGTTATTTGTTCTCTATCAGCTTTGACACGTTTTAGGTTATTGGACTTCCAAATGTTTTGGTTTTATCTGCACTGATGAGACATAAGTTGTCGAAATGCGCATATGCAGAAGATAAATTAACAGTTACTCCGGTATTTTTGTTATTGTAACAGATTTAATTGATAAAGAACTCCAAAAAGGTTTCATTTACGGACCTTTCACTATTCCACCATTTGAAAATTATAGGGTCAGCCCGATTGGAATCGCCGAAGGAAAATATTTCAAAAAGAAAAGACTTATATTAGATCTATCAGCACCGCACCAGGGCGATGTTTTAAGTGTAAATGACCTTATTGATAAAACTCAGTGCAGTATGAATTATGTTAAAATAGATGATGCTATACGAATCATATTATCTTTAGGAAAAGGTAGTCTTTTGTGTAAATTTGATATATCAGACGCCTTTAAAATTATTCCTACCAATCCAAGCCAATGTCCATTATTCTGTATGAAATGGCAAAATTCCTATTATTTCTATGTTAGACTCTCATTTGGTTGTAGAAGTAGTCCTATAATATTCGACAATTTATCACGTGCAATTTGTTACATCGTCGAACATAACTATAACATAAAGCGTATCTTACATCTCCTTGACGACTTTTTAACCATTGATTCACCAAACTTTATCGCAGAAAGAACAATGGCTTTGATGATGATGCTTTTTAAAAAATTAAATATACCCATTGCACCTCACAAAACTGTAGGACCTACTACAGTCTTAGAATACTTAGGTATAGTTTTAGACACTGAAAAATTTGAAGCACGCCTTCCTAAAGACAAAGTAGAAAGAATCTGTGGCTTTATTAAATCAATGTTAGAAAAATCTACGTGTACTAAACGAGAATTACTACAATTACTCGGTCATCTTAACTTCGCATCTAGAGTAATCATTCCTGGGAGGTCATTTGTTTCGTTTTTAATAGAACTCTCAACTACTGTGAAGGAACTACATTACTTCGTCAAGTTAAACAAACAGTGTCGTACAGATTTAGAATTCTGGTTAAAATTTCTAAACAGCTGGAATGGAGTTAATAGTTTTATGACCGGTTTTTAACTTCTAACATCGATATGGAACTTTATACAGATGCGTCATCTCTGAAAGGATATGGAGGTTATTTCGGGGAAATTGGTTTTCTTCTTCTTGGCCACAAGATTTACCTGTTGTTGCGGATTAAGTATTATCGATGGCATTTCGCGAGTTATATCCCATTGTTGTAGCCGCTATTTTGTGGGGTAGTGAATGGAAGTGTAGAAATATTTTATTTTGGTGCGATAATGAATCGGTGGTGGCAATTATTAAAAAGGTAGATCAAAATGCTTATTAATCATGCAACTCATGCGTCAATTAACTTGGTGTGCTTGTAAATATAACTTCACGTTTACTTCTCGTTATGTGCCATCTTTAGAAAATAACATAAGTGATGCGTTATCTCGATTACAGATAGAAAGATTTCGACGACTAGCACCACAAGCGAAGACACAGCCTTGTCAGTGTCCGCCCGTTTGCGAGGTAATGTGGAATTGAATGAAACTTTAGATCAGTTATGGACACACGCAGTTGCAAGTAAAACTAAGAGTAGTGGAGAGATCAGTCTAGATGAACTTACATCTGCGTTGAAACGTTCTAAAAATAACAAAAACCCTGGTTCTGATGGATTTACAGCAGAATTCTTTAAATTTTATTGGATAGATATTGGTAAATATGTGCTTAGGTCTATTAATTATGGCTATCATAATAATAAAATGTCTGTTACTTAGAGACAGGGAGTGATCACTTGTATCCCCAAGGAAGATAAACCAAAACAATATTTAAAAAATTGGCGACCAATCACATTGTTGAATTGTACATATAAATTAGCTTCCAGTTGTTTAGCAGAGAGAATAAAATCCACTCTTCCATTTTTAATTAACAGTGATCAAACTGGCTTTATACCAGGGAGATATATAGGTGAAAATTGCCGCCTAATTTATGATATTTTAAATTATACTGAGGAAAAAGATATACCAGGCATACTCCTTCTCATTGATTTTGAAAAAGCCTTCGACTCTATTTCTTGGTCTTTTTTGTATGACACCCTTACTTACTTCAATTTTGGTGAATCTATGATAAATTGGGTAAAAACTTTTTATAACGATATCTCTTCTGCAGTTACACAAAATTGTTGTATGTCAGAATTTTTTAAGTTAGAACGAGGATGTCGACAAGGGGATCCTTTATCCCCATATATTTTTTTTACTTTGTGCTGAAATATTAGGTATTTTAGTCAGGAAAAATGAAGATATTAAGGGTATAACAATAGATGATACAGAGTATGTATTATCTCAGTATGCAGATGATACATCAATGATACTGGATGGTTCACCAGAGTCATTAGATGCATCTATCCGTACTCTCCAGTTATATGCTGAAATCTCAGGACTCAAAATAAATATAGAAAAAACAAGTGTTATATGGATAGGTAGTAAAAAACACAGTCAAGACCAAATATGTGTAAAATATGGATTGAAATGGGGTTCCAGTAAATTCAAGATGCTAGGTATTATATTTTTTGTTGATATTGATGATATTCCTAATTTGAATTATATACCAAAAATGAAAGATATAGATAACATTCTAATGAGATGGTCAAAACAACATCTCACACCATTTGGGAAAATAACTATTGTTAAGACTCTTATAATTTCTAAATTAAATCATCTGTTCCTGTCAATTCCATCTCCTGATGAACACATGCTGAAGGAACTCATTAGCAAAATTTTCTTATTTGTTTGGGATAATAAACCAGATAAAGTCAAGAGAGATGTTATATGTCAAACATATTATAAAGGGGGACTAAAAATGATAAATTTGTATGCTTTTATTCAAGGTCTTAAACTAACATGGGTAAGACGGTTATTTAAGTCAGATGCAAAATGGGTTAAACTATTTAAATCTGCCGAGAACATTGATTTAACACTTTTAGCTTATATAGGACCGAAAGAACACTCCGATAATAAATTCTGGAATGAAGTATATGATGCTTGGAATTGTTTGAAAAAAACACAAAAACCAAAATATCCTTGTGATATTCTTTTCTCATCTTTATGGAGAAATAAAGATATAAAAATTTATAATAGTAGTGTGTTCTATAAAGATTGGGCAAAAAGGGGGGTCTTGACAATCAATGATATTGTAGATATGGAAGGGAATATTATGTCATTTCAAGAATTTAAAACAACTTACAATTTTCAACCCACATTCACACTTTACTATGGATTGGTAAAATCAGTAAAAATATTTGTTAATACTCTTGATATTGAACTTAAAGCTAAGGAAAATCAACCATGTTTACCATTTAATATTGGAATTTTCTTTAAATCTAAAAAGGGTTCAAAAGATATGTATGATATCCTGAACACAAAGGAGGTAAGCAATTTGGCAGAACAAAAATGGGATCAAGTAATGGACCACAACATGTTAAACTGGAAAAAAGTGCATCTGTACTGTACTAAATATACAAAAAAAACTAAACTCAACTGGTTGCAGTATAGAATAGTACATCATATATTAGCCACAAACACTTTCTTATTCAAGATAAAATTAAAACTCTCTGATGTTTGTACTTTCTGCAATGAGGAGCCAGAAACCATTCAACATTTATTTTGGGGCTGTCATAAGATATCAGAACTGTGGGTTGACTTGAATCGTTGGATTTTTGAGATGACAAATATAGAAATTCCTTTGAATATGGAAATAGTTTTGTTTGGTACATTATCTGGGAATGGTTTGAATTTTGTCAAAAATAAGATACTTCTACTTACAAAATTCTATATTTATAAAGTAAAGTTAAGTGATGGAAGGGTAAATTTAAATGCCCTGAAAAATTTTTTAAAAGAAAACTTAACTTTAGAGAAATATGTTTCTTTCGGACACTCTAATCCTGATGAATATGTTAAGTACTGGAACCCCTGGAGCCAAATTCTAGATCCATAAAAATGGTAAATTACGTTTAGAATATTTAACTTTAACTGCCTGTCCACATTGAATTTATTAATTAATATAATTCCTACTGTATGGTGTTTAAAAATATGTCTTTCTTATCATATCCTATTTCTTGTATTTGTGATCGTCTTGTTTGTACATGTATTATGTCATTGTATTGTTTATCTATGTTTTTGTAAATATGAAGTTATTAATTAAAAAAAAACTAAGAGTAGTTATGACATAAGCTACGCACATTTTGAAAGGTTTATGTTAATGCTAGATGTTTACCTCCTATTTCAGAGGAAATTTTGATTTATTTTGTTACTTATTGTTACAAAGTGCTAAAGCTACAATACTCGACTATAAAATTACATTTATGTGGTATACGTTTCAAGTATTTGCAAAACAACATATCTAGTCCATTTGATAAACCTGACAGCTGTAGCCTTAGCAAACTTTCGTTGATATTAAAATCTGTTAAGAAATTACAAGGTACTATTTCTAGGGTCAGGTTACCAATTACTTTCGATATTCTTGAAAAAATATGTTATAGATTAAGGAAGGATGTATTTACTTCAATTGTAGATTATTTAATTGAAACAGCATGTATAGTGGCATTTTTTTTTTTTTTGGCTTTCTGCGTTGTGGAGAGTTTACGGTTTTAAATCATTCTGCATTTGATGTTTCAGTAAATTTATGTGTATCAGACGTTACTTTTAATGACGACTATGCAATTTTAAAACCTTAAAGAATCCAAAACACACCCTTTTAGAAAAGGAATCCACATACAATTACACAAGCTCAATCATTCTGTTTGCTCATTTAAAGCCTTCCAAAAATATCTTAATTTGCGTAAAAAAGAAAATGTCATTTCTCAAGTTATCAATCCCCTGTTTATAACAGCATTTGGACATCCCTTAGATCGTAACTATTTCATTTGTAAGCTGAGGCATATTCTTCATCTCGTTGGATACGATTCAAATGCATACAACAGTACAACGGACATTCTTTTAGGTCAGGCAGTGCCACGAGCGCAGGTAAAGCCCTAATTGAGGACCACATGATCAAAACTTTAAGCCGATGGTCGTCTGATTCGTATTGCAGGTATATAAAAACCTCTAGAGATACTATTAAAAGAGCCCAACAAAATATGACGACTGTAAACGCGACTGTTTAAGACGAATAGAATGAAGTCTTGTCTTATTAAAATGTACTTCTTTGTTAATATTTTTCACAGTTTTATAAGTGTACATGTATATAGACATATTTTAATTAGAATAGATTACTGTTTATTGTTCTTTGTTTATTTCGGCACTGTTTTGTTAAAGGCGTTCCCATATTTTCCCTTAAAACCTTGGGGGCACTCAGCTGATTCTCACCTGAGTTTTGGACTCTCATGAAATTTCAGAGATATGATTTTCAAATTTCATTATTTACCCCCAAGATTTAAGTAAACTTTCATCATCATCCACCGTCAATTCAACAGTTGTATTGAAGCCTTGCTGTGCTTCTTGTAGCCATTGCTGTGCTGCATCTCATAGGGACTTAGCTGTGCACACTCGAAGCCATGCCATGCTTCTCAGAAGGAACCCATGCTGCGTTCCTTGCAGCCCAATGCAGCGCTGTATTCTAGAGGTGTACAACTGGGAACCCTATGCCTTTGTTGCATTGACGGCAGTACAACTGCTGCAAAGTTCTATCGATAAATTTTGTGGCAGAGGTTGGACAAAATTTTATGACTCAGCTGAGATGAAATTTCCCAAATGGGTAAATGAAATGTATTTAATCTTTTATGTATTTTGAATTTGAATTTGAATTTTGTATTTCAACATATCATATAATAAACTTGTATATCATATTTTTCTTCATCAACAAAGCCTATCATATGTAAATATCTGGATGGGTATGACGTATCTTGGTTCTGTAATGTATATGTCAGTTTGTTTTTCCCACTATTATTTTACGGCAGCCGCGTGTCAGACAGTTTAGAATAGAGGTTATGACCCCGTTTCATTTCTTTGCAGTTTACTGCCAAGCGTCAACATATGTGTATGGTGTAAAGGCTAACGTGAGAATTATCATGCAGGGTATTGGTTTCATAAAGAGATAAGTGTTCAATTGATAATGCAAACATCTGGAACTGACAAACTTTATCATCCTGCCTTGTTTATGAATGAATAAGTAGGTGATCATTGTCTTCTGGGGATCATTTTAACTGGCAAACCTTATCACTGATGTATGAAGGAATAAATTTAAATTTAATTTGCGATTGACTGATTTTAACTGATATTGAAGAATATCTGTAACTTGAAATTCTAGTGATACAAGCTTGGCAGTTATATTTTTAGCGTAAATGCTAAGAATGGGTATAAAAGGCATGAAAATGTTGCGATTATCAAGTATCAATTTTGAAGCAGAGACTGCTACTTTCAAGTCCACGTTCAAGTCCACAACAGAGAGAACAAACAATTGAAAAACGGAATAATCCACCAGGTTAATGGAAGACTGTAAGTGTGCTATCTAGACCACTGAATGTCTAATTCAATATTACAATGAAAGGAATGGCACCAATGACAGCCTAAGGAGTGGCAGACCAAAAATAAATACCTCGCTAGCATACAGCCATTGCAATGCAATGATCGCTTCATCAAGGCTGCTGAATCTGTTTGCCAAACTGTCGGAACCCACCAGCGACCGAAATGTAATGATGCGCGGTTGGCTACCAGGAATAGTCAAATGTCGTCGTGTAGCGAAAGAGCCTGTTCTTACACCCCGTCAAAACTGCAATGTCTTCAGTGGTCTTTGCAGCTACCAAACTGGAAAATCAGCAGCGTCGGATTATCTTATCTTTTGTTGAAAGTTGTAACTGTATTTCGACAGTAAATGACAGGACAATAGTCTAGAGAAGGCCTGAAGTAGATTTCGAAGACAATTCACCTGAAAAAAAGATTGAAAAGAGACAGAGCTTTGCATGAGGGAGATATTCCTTAGTTTTCAACAAAATTTACAAACATTTAGACATTGTAAGGTTCCAAATATAATCGGTTTTCGGGTCAGCACCGAAGTACTGACTACTGGGCTGGTGAATACCCTCGGGGACTAACAGTCAACCAGCAGTGGCATCGACCCAGTGGTAACAGAGAATAATTCAGCCTTAGCTCAACAGTGTTCCTTAATTAGTGATTCCCTCTCAATGTTTTGATGTATTGATTTTTTCGTATAGTAAAAGAACTTTTTCCAATGCGAACACGTCTCAAAAGTCCCGTATTAAATCAACAAAATTTTGTACTATTGTGCTAAATATATATGAATAAACATTATAACATTAGAAAGTAATTCTGTCACTTGTATGAAAAATACAATAAATACCAATTTTGCATAATTAACAGACCAGAGTATATTTTGTTATGCTGTACCGTGTTACAAAGAGGAACCTCACATCAGCAGCATAATGTGGAATGCCATAATCTATAAAAATGTTAGAGAGGAGTACTCATTACCAAAAATATCGAAAAAAAAAGGTGAAATCAAATACCAAAGACATCCAACGTGTGCAATACACCGAACGAGGCCTCAGTACTTTTCAGGCGTTAGAATTTTGATTCAAACAGTTAATTTTTATAAAACGCAAGGAAAAATTTTCATATCAGACAAGTCTGACTACTGGTCTGGTGAATACCCTCGGGGACCTCTTATTGAACAGCAGTGACAACGCCCAGTGGTTTCAAAATTAAAAAAAATACCAATGTTGCATATTTAACAGTGAATTTTTGTTATGCTGTACACGTGTTTCAAGGAGAAACCTCTCATCGGCAGCCGGTAAAATTGTTAGAAAGAATGACCCATTTCCAAAAAATATAAAAAAGAGATCATCAAATATTGATGCAAGATATGAATAAACGCATTTTTTACGTTCAGTATATAGATAACAGGAAACACATTCATTGGCTAATAAATTCATGCCACAATCCACAAGAGAACTTCACAAGAAAAAAACAGACAAACACAAACAAAGATAAGAACGCAGGAACAGCCTTGCTTTGTACCGGCAATAGCTAAAGCCGGCAAGACCACTTTCTTGAAATAAGAGGCAATATATCGCTCACTTGGGCCATGGCTGACATAGACAGTCCAAAAAACCTTAAAAAGGGGGCTTTATTTTCAAGTATGTTTATATAGATTGATGTTATTTGCTTCAAAGTTAAACTATATTTCCCGATGGCAAACATTTTGGATAGATGAAGACTTATCGATCACATTTTTTTCATTGAAACAGCTAAAATGTTTGGTTCTTATTTGCTTAGTATTTTCAGAGATCTTTGAATGTGTTTTCCCATAAGGCCCAATAACTAAGTTTCCCTCTGTTGGACATCTAGGATGAGGTGCTGGTTTGATGAACATTTTTTAAAGGGGACCACCCAGGGACTAGTTGTGTACAATTCAGAAGAGAAAATGTTTGAATGCTTTACAATTTAAACCTAATCTCTATATTTTTTTGATAAAAAATTAAAAAAAATTTATAGAAATATTTTGAAAAATCTACAGAAAATGGACAATAACTCCTGCATGTTTTTTTCGGATTTCCTTCATGATTGCAGCTTGGGTATATCTTGCCATTCTGAAGAATTTTATTCTGTCAGATTTTTAATATCTGTAACGGTGATTGAGTTATTTGCTAAAAACTGTAATTGACCCCTATGTTCTTATTTTAGTAGCAGCCGCCATGTTGTTCACCTGGGACATAGAAAATAATAAATTTGAAAGTAAATACCCTAGTTAATTGATGATTCAGTTCAAATTTGGTTCCTTTTGCCAAGGGGTTTCAGAGGTGAATATTGTTTAAGTGAGCTTACGATGGACGGCAAGAGACGACGGACGCCAAGTGATGGCAAAAGCTCGCCCTAGCATAGCCAGGTGAGCTAAAAGAAAAGAATGAGACAAAATGTAATGGAATTCACCTTCTTGCTTTTCCCGATTGGTGTCGCTGCTGCACTATCAGGTAGTTCGCGTGAAAACTGCTCTTTCACGCATGTTCAAAAATTGTTCCTCGTGCGTGAATTTTCCCGGCATCACGACGTCATAGAGCAAACCTGATAGTGCAGTGGTGACACCAGACGGGAGAAAATATGGAAGGTGCATTCCATTTGGAGAGTACTTGCCGCAAATCTACTAGTTAGTTCAAGGAGACTAGTCTGCTAGTGAAACACTGATAAACACAGTCACACTACAGATGATAAATCAAACTTAAAACTCCCCGAGGGTTTGATAAGGAATCATCAGTTATCCCAGTAGTCAACGACAAAATACGTGTACAATCTTCAGTTCCCTTGACCCAAGAGCCAATTTAACGGATTCGTTCAGAACATCCTGTCTTATATTTCCATAAAAGTAATTTGAATAAACACTTATTAGTAGTAGGTTCTCATCCTGATACTCCATGTCAAATTGCAGAAAGCTGGAATATGTGGTTGCAGAGAAAAATGTGAAAGAAATTTTCAAGACGCCAAAAATATTCAAAGTTCGGTCAAACAGGAAGTTGGTGTGCAAAAGATCCCAAACTATGTAAAGCTGTGAAGGTCCGATACTTATACTCCATGTTGAACTGCAGGAGGCTGATATATGGGTTTCCTGACAATAATTGCTGCCGAAATTTTCAAGACTCAAGAAATATTCTGAATTCCGTTTAAACAGGAAGTGAGCATAGGGAAGATCCCAAACTCACTTCATACACGGCATAGGTCATACAGATAATCCATGTCAAATTACATGTCTAGATTCTTGAGAAAAATGTGACTGAATTTTTTTTTTAAGCCTACGCCAGACACAAGACGACAGACCCCATATATGTCGCCTTCGTGAGCGCAGGCGACACAATTACAATCGGATAGTTAGATAAGGGAATCAACGTGTTGCTTTAGTTTCACTTTAGATTATTAAACAAGAGGCTCTCAAAAGCCTGCATCGCTCATCTGGGCCATTGCTGACATACGGTCCAAATAACCTTAATAATAAAGGGCCTCCTTTTCAAGCATGTTTAATAGACCTTGATGATATTTGCTTCAAAGTTGAACTATATTTTCTTATGGCAACCATTTTGGATATGGTAAAGGCTTACTGGTCACCTTTTGTGAAGGGGACCAACTTAGGTAGAAACAAAAAATTACAAACCCTAAAGGCACCACCCAAGGACAATTGTGACTCAATTTGATTCCAATAGGCCTAAGTTTCAACTTAGTTCCCTGTTGGCAGCCATCTTGCATGAAGTATAAACTTAAGGGGACTACCCAAGGACTGTTGTGACCAAGACATGCTGAAAATTTTTGCAATTTAAACTTAACCTCTATCTCAAACTGTTTTTGAAATATAAGACATAAGGTTTAAAATCACAAAAATGGACCAATACAGGACAATAACTCCTATATGGGTACTTGGATTTTCTTCAAAATTTCCAAGTGGGTAGATCTTGATATGCTGAACATTTTTGCAATTTAGCCTCTATCTCGAACTGTTTTTGAAATATAGTACAAAATCACGAAAAATTTTACTAATAAAGGGCAATAACTCCTACATGAGTATTTATATTTTCTTCAAAATTGCCATGTGGGTATATCGTGATATGCTGAACATTTTATGGATATAAACTTAACCTTTATTTGTTAAAGTTTTTTATGGGTCATCAGATTTTCATCAAAATTGCAGGGTGGGTAGATTTTGTCATGCTGAATATTTATACTCTTGTCAGATTTTTGATATTTGTAACGGCTTTCGAGTTATTTAAACTGCAATCTACCCTTATATTCTATGTATAGTAACGGCGGCCATTTTGTTTGACCTGGACATGGAAAATAACAAATTTCAACTTAGATACCCTTGTGATGATTTAGTTGAAGTTTGGTTCCATTTGGCTGAGTGGTTTCAGAGGAGAAGAATTTTATAAGTAAGCTAAAGACGGAAGGACGGACGACGGATGCCAAGTGATGGCAAAAGCTCACCCTGGCATAGCCAGGTGAGCTAAAAATTTGATCTTGTTATATACGCATTTTACATTAACATGTACACTATTTATCACGTTAGAAATTAAACTTAAGTGAAGTGACCCGCCGTTGAATTTAGATCTAAAACATACAGCAAACTTGTGTTAGGAATTATGAATAAATCCTTAGGCTAAAGGAAAAGTATGTTAATTGAATTTACGCACTAGCATACACACAATTGCTGTGTAGGGGACAATAATTTGTTTATAGATCTTAATTTTCATATGCAAAACAGATCCTGTCGTTTTTCGCTTTACTATGGCTATATTTGTACCCTATGTGGAAGGTGTTACAACTGACAAAAACAATATCACTACTGGCAAATTCAATGTAAATTATACTTCATTGGTGGATCCAAAAGGAGGGTTGGGGCGGGGTTTGAATCCTTTTATTTTGGACAATCATGTATTTTTTTAGTAAATATTCTGATGTTTTACTAATAAATACCCCATAAATTTTCGTCCATCGCTCCACTCGCCGAACTTGCAATCACTAATAATTGGAACCCCCCTTTCAAATTGCCTTGATCCCCCCGTACTTTTTGACAAGTAATCATTTTCAGTTGTTTATGGTTTTTGGCGTGGTCATGTTTTACATGAAATATGAGACACCAAACAATGATATCAAATTACTCCAACACGAGGATTTTACAACACTTCATAAGAACCTCACAATGTCGGGATTTGATTTGTTTAGAATTTTTGTTTTCAAATCAAATAATCAAATAATGAAATACATTTAGACCTAAATTTGTCATATTACATTTGGGAATCTGTTACACACTTCACTATCAATTAAAGTGTATAATTTTAGAAAGTATCTTTTATCGTTCTAATAGTGGTTACTTGAATAATTTTGGTAAATTTTCGAAACGAAACCTTTTGCGTGTATATTTTTGCTTAAAAAAATTCCGTCTCATACGATCATTAATGAAGTTTTTCAATAGATATCGTCCCTTGAGAAAAAAATTGAGTCTTTGGTCAGATTCAATATTCTTATCTTACTTAATACTGGGACGATCATTTCTTTTAACTGCCTACGACTTTTCAATATCAATTGGTGTTGAATTGCTACCGAACACTACCGCGATGGAAAAAGGGTGGTTAATTTAACATACCATGCAGGTAACAAATTAACAAATTAGTAAAATTACAGTCGACAATTGTACCGGTTGTTTCCGCCTGATTTTTTTTTTTTTTGCCTCGTGGACTTTTACTCTTGACAATTCTGTTCGATCTATTTTCTAACTACCCTCATTTGATAGATTTTCCATTCAAGTCAAACCGGCCAATACAAAACACTCCTAACTGGACAACGATTCTACCTGTGATATGACACACTGATACGAACGAAAAATATCTGTCCATTTAATTGTCCTAATAAATATTGAGCAAATTGACAGAAAATATTTCCTTTCCATAATTTTTTACGTAAATGCAATCACAGACATCTGTTTCAATACGACAATATTTTGGAAAATTTGAGCTCAATATTTTGTAAAAGCAAAAACACATTCCTGATAAACGAGCTATGAATTAGTATTGACAAGAACAATTATTCTTTGTTAGTTGATATTTTGCAATTATTATACCATTTGCTTTTTTATGGATGCAACGTGGCGTATGTGATTCATGTATTATATCGGACAACAAAATACCGAAGTGTGTGTAAATTTAGTTTCTGCAGGTGGCCATTTCGACAACTTATGTCTCTTCAGCGCAGATCAAATCAAAATATTTGGAAGACCATTGATCATAGATCAATCATTTGAAAAATCTGATAGAGAACAAATAACGAAAAAGACCTAAAAGAAAAGCTTAAATCAGGCTTAGGACAGATGTATGCACATGGGAGATACTCCTTCGTTTAAAGTCAAATTATCTTAAATTTAGATATTGCAAGTCTCCTAATGAAACACTGTCTGCTTGGTTGTTGAATACCATTGACTAACAGCCAACAGAGATTAATTTATTTTTTCAGTGTTGAAATCCAAACACACATTGCGTGATCTTTTTTCAATTTCATTATTTTGTTTCCATTAAATGGTTATAAAATCTAGAAAGATCCCACCATCTGTATAAACAATGACGATGCCATTCATTATATGGCTTGGCCATATTTTGTTATAAGTCATTGAACTGGAAACTTGTTCATGTTATTGAATTTTTCTGTCCCAATTTGGAATCCGAATGAAATGAACCCGCTGTGCTTACCCTTTTTAATCATAGTTTTGTCTTCTCTATTATTGGGTGGTTAAGTTGTAAAATTTCGAGTATTCCATTAAAAATTCAAAGGAACAGTTTTGCTTGTATTTAACATCTATTTTCATATATCATTTGTTATGTGTTTTATTTTCCATAATTTAGATATTTGCAATGAAAACAGTTATTTCCAAAGTTTTGTATTTTCAGTATGCACCATGATACTTTAAATACAGTATATTCCTCTCTCTATCGAGTATAGACTCGATAGAGAGAGGAATATACTGTATTAACCTTTTCTGTCCGTCCCCCTGCCCGCCTGACGTCGTGAGATTTATGGTATACAGATCTATACACTACGTGCTAAATATATCAAATACTGGGGAAGTGCTTTTATTCGTGGACATGAACTTTCGTGGTGTCCATAAATATCCTGATTTCGTAGGTACTTAAATTCGTGGTTTCAAATTTTCTGCATGAAACTGTTAGGAAAAATTCATTTCGTTGGGAACTTAATTTCGTGGTTTTAGCGAACCACGAAATCCACGAAAATTGGAACCCAACGAACAATAATACTTTCACAAAATAATAAATTACTTTAAAATTCAACTTTTTATTTCAGTCGGATATGTTGCCTATAGCCTGACAACTCCGAGGCTAAAAACATTACATACACAAAAATATTTTAAACAACGGATTAGGAAAAGCACTTTAAAGGTCAGACAATCGAACTAACTAAAGAATATACTTAATTTACTCTTAAGATTAAACACGTTGTCACTTCGGGTTTATCAGGAATTAACACATTAATCGTGTCATAAATCGGGAAAAATAAACGTAGATCGGGAATTATTTCAAACAATTGTTAAAATGTAAGCAAATATTTTCTTAACAATTGCGATTTTTTTCTCCTAAAAAAATTGTTGCTTTGTTCACCATGACACGTCCATTCGCTTGAAAATTATTTCTGTCACATTTTTTACCTCTACAAGAGGGATCGATTTCAAGATTGGTATGTAACCCCTATATATAACATGTATTATGAAAATAAATTGACAAAAGACAACCATGAATTCTTGATCCAAGGGGGGGGGGGGGGTTACGGGGATTGGACCCCCCTTTTTTTCTGGACAATCATGTATTTTAAATGAATATCCTGGTGTTTTAGTAAGAAAATACCCTAAAAAAATTCTTTATAATTCTTATTGGAACCCTCCTTTTCAAATTGTCTGGATCCGCGCCTGATTCGAGGTACTTAGAAAGACATGACGTCTTTATTCGAAGAACGAAGGTCATCATAAAAGAGTCACTCTGCACTCTGAGTTTTGTTCCTCGGCAATGCATGTATTATTTCAATTACGTGAATTACAAGTTCCATTTATAAAAATCGAGATTGTCAACGCCTGAAGGATTCATTCTCCTGGTTAAAGTTATTAATCCTCTATTTTGACAGACTGTATAGAGTCAGTTAGAATAATACTCAAGTAATAGTATTTCTGGACTTTGGAAAGATGGTGTACTTGAGAACTTTAGGGCTTGCTATATGGTGTGAGCTTCACTGTGTTGACGACCGTACAGTGACCCCTAGATGCTTTGTTTTGGGTCGTTTTAACCTGGATATGGGATGTTGTCTCCTTGACATTTACCCCATTTCCTTTCTTGATTCTTTCTTTTTCATATTTGAAAAGGTAAGGAATTAAAACATGATAGATATACAATAACAATTTATTGAATGTACATTTCGACAGAACGCACTTCAGATGAACAAATAACATTAAATAGACACAAAACAAGAGCAGTAGAGAGACTGAGTCTAAAATCATACCAATTCATTATGGCCAAGGTGGTTTTAATCTAGGAACTGATATCGGTATTACATATTCCGGAATGAAATTATGACTTTTATAACAACACTTTTATGTACTTATGTACATTTCTTCGAAACCACATAACAGAGCTCAATCAAACTTTAGAGTAAGATGCAACTTACTGTACTTATCACGGCCAAATGTTAATTACTAATCAAACATTAAACATACTGCAAAAGGAACAAATAATAGACTTAAAAATCGGTGAAAAATTATTACATATTTTAGAAGGCTGTACCGTTTCAAAGAAAATATGAAATTGTGTTTTAACATTTGACCTTTTATGCACTACGTGAAGTTAAAATTAGAGCAATATTTGATTTAGTTATCCCGTGATAACTTTATCAAAATTGATGGAAAATTTAGTCTTTGAAGGGTGGTGTTGTTTAACGCCACAATTACGCAAACGTACCCACGCCAGCTTCTTACGACAAATGAAATTTGAAAATATAGATATTTTCCTTTCGCTTAAGGGGGTAGACCTGAGTACGCCTAAAATTTTCCGATCTTTAACATTTTAAGTATTGAAAGTACACATGTTCATGTCGACTTTCAGCAATTTTCACCAATTTTTACCTTCCCGTTTTATGTCCAGTGGTCATCAAAGATACCCTCTTTCCTAATGTTATTTGGTCCGTTCAGGACTTGATTGTGGTGTATAAAATCGGCTCTAATTAAGTCTCCCAAACGAAGTTGGTGGAGACTTATAGTTTTTGCTCCGTTTCTTATTATTATTATTATTATTATTATTATTATTATTATTATTATTATTCTTTCTTTCTTTCTTTCTTTCGTTTTCTTCTCCCGCAAGTGTGTCCGCCCTCGTTCTCGGCCATCTTACCACCGATCTTAATGAAACTTGACATAGTGTAGGTACTCCAACGAAGAATTTTTAAGCACATTTTGACGATTTATCAATTTTCAATGCACAAATACACAATGATGACATGGTGCATGAAGACGCACGTTAAGTATTGTATTTACATTACAACCTACACTTTTTAAATGCAAAGTTTTAAATAGATTAATGAATGCACGTAGGTGCACGGTCATTTTAAATTTTAAGTGTTTTTGCAGTTTTTTCGAATTATGGTCATAATTAATCGTAAATAGTGGTCAAAGTGTCGTAACTCCAAATAATTTTTGGACCAGTTTCTCCTTAGCTCTTATAGAACTGGTAAATGCGAAGAAGATAAAATACCGGAAGTGGACTATTGTAATTTTTTAATGATGTTAATTTATCCTTAATCTTAATTTTTTCGAGATTAAAAAGTTAATGTCTAATTATTGAAGCAGATAGCTACCTTTTTGCACCGTTATATTCATTCAATTCGAACATTCAATTTTTTCGTTGGAGTACCTACATAGTGATAAAGGACCATGTGTAGATGTGCAATCCGGTCTTGAAATTTTCAAAATGGCCGCCGTTGCCATGGAAACTGAAAAAAGGCGGGAAAATTCAAAGTGCTCCAAATTGGATGAAATTTTACAGGAAGATTGTACAAGATGTGTAGAACATATTTTTGGGTAAATTTTTTTCAAAATGGCGGCTGTTGCCATGGAAACTGAAAAAAGGCGGGAAAATTCAAATTGCTCCAAATTGGTTGAACTGAAAAAAGGCGGGAAAAAGTTTGGAAAATTCAAAGTGCTCCAAATTGGATGAAATTTTACAGGAAGATTGTACAAGATATGTAGAACATATTTTTGGGTCAAAATTTTTCACAATGGCGGCCGTTGCCATGGAAACTGAAAAAAGGCGGGAAAATTCAAAGTGCTCCAAATTGGATGAAATTTTACAGGAAGATTGTACAAGATGTGTAGAACATATTTTTGGGTCAAAATTTTTCAAAATGGCGGCCTTTGCCATGGAAACTGAAAAAAGGCGGGAAAATTAAAAGTGGTCAAAATTGGATGAAATTTTACAGGAAGATTGTACAAGTTGTGAGTAGTTAACTATGGGGAAAATCTGCAGTTTTCAAAAAACTTTTTTTTGAAAACCGCAGATTTTCCCCCATAGTTAACTACTATCTACGGGACTAACGAGAATAAACAAACATGTAAGATTTGTTATTCACTACAGTTGAGACGGGTAAAACGGGCTAGATTCTTAGTTCACTCACATTTTTTACGTTGCTTGCGGTTTAAGCATCTCATAAATTACATAACACGGGTTATACATAACACTGACGTGTATCTTTGGTTCTTAAAACAAATTACTTTTAATGACAAATACGTTTTCTTAACATTAAATCTCCTTTTTGTACTCCTAACAGATAATCGATACGCCTTAGTAAAACTGCGACAAAAATCAATACGACGTCAAGATCAAGCTGTTGGTAGTTTTCCATTCATTCTTACAACGTACATCGTTAGATAAACAACGACATATATTTTTGTATTTGTGTTTACTATTAAGCGGTATAATAGACTATTTTTTTTACGGTATGTTATTTCAGGCAGAGGAAAAAATAATAATAATGGATAGTTATAATACGAATAGTGATTTTATAAATCAGGATATAAAAACAGCAAGAAGAATCACGCCATGCTGGATTAAACTTTTCTCGGAGTTAACTTGTGGAGGAATTTGTGCGTGTTTTTTCAGAGATTTAATAAATCTTTATCATTTTTAGCTCAACTGGCTATGCCAGGGTGAGCTTTTGCCATCACTTTGCGTCCGTCGTCCGTCCGTCGTCCGTCGTCCGTCTGTCCGTCCGTCGTTAGCTCACTTTCAAAAATCTTCTCCTCTGAAACTACTAGAGGGATTGGTTTGAAACTTTATAGTAATCATCTATGACATGTCCTCTACAAACGATTCTCATTTTATTATGATCCGATGAAAAACATGGGCGCTGGTGCTAAAAATAGAACCTAGGGGTAAATTGCAGTTTTTAGCCAATAACTCAAAACCCGATGCAGATATCAAAAATCTGACATGGGGTAAAATTGTTCAGATTGCCGAGATCTATCTGCTCTGCAATTTTGAAGAAAATTGGAAAACCC
>MJUU01015523.1:0-41932 GCA_002080025.1 Modiolus philippinarum | reverse complement strand
ATCCGAGAAAACACTCTCTAAAAATGATGCAAAAATAACCACAGACATGTGTTCATTATGCAATCGAAAATATCATTTGCACAGCAATATTTGCACATTTGTATTGATCATAATCGTATTAAATGTGAGTATTTTCCCCTCAAGCTCTGGAATTAGAACATTATATCTGCTTGGACCACCATTTTGTTGGACATCGGAACATATCGGTTGGTACGGAGCAGGATCAGATGTAGTGAAATACATTGGAGGAGCTGTAATTTTGAAAATTATGCATTCATTATGCGTTCGGTTGAAAGACGAGATAATTGTTATATTTGGCTTATTGTCTTCTGCAGCAAACATGATATTGCTCGGATTAGCTAATAGTGACTGGATGGTCTATGAAGGTAAATTGTAAAGCTAAATCGGATGATATTTGTGTATTCAGTCACTAAACTCCTTTGATAACCATATTTTGTTCACTGACGATTAATTTAATTTAAAACGTTTGCACTTTGCGCAGTTAAATAGCAAAGAAAACAGGAAACACCCACAATAGCTGAAATCACATTCACATGAAAAAAATAGTTTGAATGAATACAGTACAAAGAGTTCAATCTGTAAATAATTTGCCGAACTCGTGTATTGCATATTGTGTATACTTACGTTTACTAACTATTTAATATGAAAAAGAAAGGAAATGGGGTAAATGTCAAGGAGACAACATCTCATATCCAGGTTAAAACGACCCAAAACAAAGCATCTAGAGGTCACCGTACGGTCTTCAACACAGTGAGGAACCTCACACCATATAGCAAGCCCTAAATGGCCTCAAAAGGGTAAAAAAGTGAATAAATCAATGGAAACAAACAACATCCAATAACCCAAATATCAAGAAACTAAAATTTTATAAGAAGACGCGGACAAGTCAATCACCAACATATTCCTGACTTGGGACAGGCGCAAAAATTGCGGCGGGGTTAAACTCGTTTTCTTGGATCCAAACCCTCCCCCTATGTTTACTAATGTTTACTTGAGATCATTTAATTTTCATGCTCTATGATTCTTTTTTTGTAGCTGCAGCCGCAGAGGTACTAAAAGTATGTGTTTTAGCGCTGTTAAAAGCTATTCTGTCCAGAATGATTGATCCGGCAAAACAGGGTATATAGATATATATCAATGTTACAAGATAACATAGATAATTTACAGAGATAATGTATACATGAATGATAGCAGTAACTTTAATATGTTTATACGTTAGTTCAGTGCTGTACGCGTGTTTGAAAAGCGCGTGTCGAGGGATCCGTCACTCATCCTCGTATCCGTAAAATCCTTGATTTTTTTAAACATGCAAATCAATCACTCTACTGAATTTGTCGCGCATATGATTATTCTGGCGACGTACATTCATATGTGTGTAGTATATGGGGGTAATAACAAAATTACCGAACAGAGTTGTCAAAAGTCGAAGTCCAAGAGGCAAATAGAGAAATCAGGTGGAAACCATCTGAAAAATAGTCGACCGCAATGTTCCTGACTAGGTACAGGTATTTCAAAAGAAATGGTGGGTTTAGCCGATACCTTCTCCATTGCGACAGTGTCCGGTAGCAACTAAACAACAATTGCTATTTAAAGGCCGTAGACAGTTGAAAGAAATAATCATCCCATGCAGTCCTAAGTAAAAAAGGGACTGATATTTATTAAAGAATTTTTTTCAATGATCGTATGAGACGGAATTTTTCGAAGCCTTGATTAAAAAGGCGGTCATGGAGATAACTATTTTAAATGAGAAAGTCTGTATAATCTGTGTTTGCTCTCGCGTAACGAATCAACTGTGAAACATACACCCCGTAAGCAGCAGAAGCTGGTATGTTACTATCCATGTTAGAAAAATCGATAATTTTGCAATAAAAATCGTCCCTTTTGTCGAAAATTTTAGTATTTAGATGACCATTTTCGTCAAATGTAAGTCCAAAAAGATGTGGATCTTGTTGTTTCTGTAGTTTCCTTTATTATAATACACAATTAACAATGAAGGGATATGGAGTAAATGCAAATGAGACAAAACCTCTACAAATACATGGTAAAACTAAGCAACTAAGAAAAATAAAACCTACTGAGATAACTGGTATAACATTCTGGCACTAACAGCTCTAGTTCTGGTGGATAAATTAATCGGATCCATTTAGTAAATGATTCGTCATTGATGGACAGAACTGCATCAATATAGCTTTAAGTGAGATTGAAGGATCTAACATCTTTTTGTTTATGATCTTTTACGAGTCCCCTGAAAAAATTCACTCTCTTAAAAAATATAAAAGCAAGTCTGCGAGTAGAGTATCTTAGATAGTCGTCCATGGTAGGTCTGGATGGTGTACATGTAAAGTTCGCTTAAATCTTTTTCAATCTTTGAAGTTAAATAAAGATGAAATTTCCATATGAAGTCAAAGGGCCAACTCATAAACCATTCAACTGGCACTTTTCTTTGAAAGTTTGTGTTTTGAATCACTTTTATAAAGAATTTATCAACGGTAGCTTTTTTTTTCTAGTAGACAAGTCAAGTGGAAGTGATTTTCGCCTCGCTATATGCATTCATAACGTTTGGTGTTGTGGTTGCATGAACCCATTTGGTCTTTTTGAGTTTTCTTATTTCACCTTTCAAAAGCTGATTCCATGGAAATCAACAATGGCGGTGTCAACAAACTAAACTTCTATCTAAAATTTTCGAATTGAATGATTTATAGTAGGGTGCCCAATGTCCAAAAAGACGCTTAGTTTTCGAGTTCGGGTTAACGGAATCACACACGGCTAATTTTTGTTGTAAGTGATAGAGCAACAATTAAATTTCAAATTTTTAGCTGTCGTAGAAAGTTCCTGTGGTCACGATTCCTCTAATTTCTCCTTTTTTAAAGGTACCCTAAAACACAGTGCTTGGGATATGGTATCTTTAAAGTTATAGAAAATAGTAGTACTCTCTTATATTCTAATAAAAAGTTATTTACGATAAAGTCAAGACCTGAAATATTTATTTGAATCATAGAATGTAAGTTATTTTTGGCTGTTTTTTTTTAAAGTTATCGGTATTAATGTCGGGGTAAATTTGAGTCTAAATTGACGACATTTTCAATGAATGCGAAATAACTACGCTTTATTTCTGAAAATTCCAACTTTAAAGAAAGTACATATACGAATTGTACATATGCTCCAAAAATCATGGATGTAATGTCCACCGTTAAAGAGAAATCAATAATTAAAAAAACAAAATTTGCGTACAACTTTCAAATTTTAGTCGATGTGAAGAACATGCCAATTGGTCATGTTCTTTTAATTGTACAACGAGAGATTACTCTAATCATTTCTTGTCAAAATTCCTCGATATGCCAAGGTCTAGTTAAATAACGGAAATCTAGTGACAATTTTACGGTGCTTGTGTTTTGATTTTCCAAGCACATGTGTTTGTTTTCACGTTTAAAATCACTTTAATTTTCCATATCATTTCAGATGATATAATAGTGTTTTTGTTTCAGTAGGAACGGTCTTACCAATATTTATTACACTGTGTGTTTTTGGGGGAAAATTGACTTATTTATATCAGGGCCTCAACCAAAACGACCACGAGTTAGTTCATCCCCAAGCAAGGAAGACGGCGAATAGGGGTGTGCGACTTACCTTCAAATGAAACCGACCATGACGTACTTGATAAACAAAATAAAAATGTGTCAAATGATAACAGTATTGCTTTTGACTTGAATGGTAACACTGGTGTTAACTTGAATCAAAGTAATATATCCCAAAATAGTAATGTCTTTAATGTACAAAATATACAAGATGTTTTTGTTGTCAACATAGACGAAAGTTCAGAAAATAGTAATATTTCTCAAAACACTTTACAATGTAGTATGTTGTCACCCAATTGTAGTTTTGATAGTAACGTAAATGATTCATTGGGTTTGAAAATTTTAAGTTTGAACTGCTGCATGTGGTGTCAAAAAAAGAATGAATTATCCCGAGTTCGAGTCAATTATTAGACAGCATGATATTGTTTGTTTACAAGAAACAAAAACTGATGATACTGATAGTATTAATATACCAGGTTATGTCTTTACCATGAAAAATAGGAAGAAGATTGCAAAAGTAATATCGGGTGGCATTATTTTAGGCTATAAACAAGAGCTGTCTGATTTGATTACACCAATCGATACTGCTTGTAAGATCTATGCAACCTAAAAAATCAAATGATGAAATGCCAGAAATATTTAAAGAAATTGATCTCTTAAGTAAGCATTTTCAAAATCAAGGTGATATTATCAATGGGAATAAAAATGAAGAATCGATTCATAACATAGAATCTGAATTTAAAAAATTGGAAAATGAATTGAGTTATAATCCCATTTCTGATAAACCTATAAATTTTTCTGAAATGAAAAAAGTTATAAATGATCTAAAAAGTGGTAAATCTGCTGGACCTGATAGAATTTTACATGAAATTGTAAAATTCTCCTACCCTGTAATGGGAAAATCATATTTAAAAATTTTTAACTTAATACTAAAAACTGGGAAGTATCCAGAAAACTGGAAAAAGTCCTTTATAATAGCTCTTCACAAATCAGGAGATAAAAATATTCCAAATAATTATAGAGGATTATCTTTAATAAATTGTTTAGCAAAAGTTTTTAATAAAATTCTGAATAATAGATTGATAAAGCTAATGGAAAATAATGTATCAAATAACCAGTTTGGTTTTCGTCAAAATCATAGAACGTCAGATAGTATTTTTATTCTAAAATCCTTGATTAATAAGTATATTCATAAAGAGAAGAAAAAAATATACGCCTGTTTTATAGACTTAAGAAAAGCGTTCGATTCAGTATGGCGTTCAGCTTTATTATATAAATTAGCCAAGACTAGGATAGGTGAAAAACTTTTTAATGTTGTAAGAGAACAATATCACAATACAAAATCTGCCATTAAATATGAAAACGAATACTCAGATTACTTCAATATTGATAGAGGAGTCAAGCAAGGGGGCGCAATGAGCTCTACATTATTTAATATATTTATTAATGATATAACAGAGATCTTTGAGACACAAAATTCAGATCCAGTTAAACTAATGACTTCAAATTTAGGGTGTCTTCTTTTTGCCGATGATATTTTAATATTATCAGAAACTAAAGAAGGACTTCAACATAGTGTAGATAAGTTAGAAAAATATTGTGAACACTGGCAACTCTCTCTGAATGTTAATAAAACAAAAACTACGGTTATAAAAAATATGAATACAAAGACTGAACCTCCTTTTGTCAAATATAAAAACATTGATATTATGAATACGTCAGAACAAAGTTTTCTTGGTATATTACTAAAAAGTAATGGTAATCTTACTTCAAGTACAACAAACCTTGTCAGTAAGGCAAGAAAAGTTTTATTTTCACTGAAATCTTATATGAATTCTTTGAATAATGTTCCTATAAATGTAGCATGCAATCTGTTTGACTCCTTGATCAAACCAATTATGATATATAATTCTGAAATAACATATTTAGATACATATCTACCTTATTATAGAGCAAAAAAAAGAGCTGAAAACTCGGATCGTGAAGTTGATTCATTGGATTTTATAGATAAATCGCCAATTGAAAATTTACATCTGCAATTTTGCAAATATATATTAGGTATTAATAAAAAAGCATCCAATTTAGCTTGTAGAACTGAACTAGGAAGACTTCCAATAGAGGCTGATATAAAATGTCACTCTTTATTGTATTTAAAAAGACTTTTTTCTAATAATATAAATCCTATTTTAAAAGAATCTTTTGAATTATCTCAAAATTTAGACAGTTCTGGAATATATACATGGTATTCGTATGTTAAAGATATAATGACAGAAACAGATTTAGTTGTTGAAAATTCAAGTGAAAAAAATATTAGTAAAAAATGCACAAATAAAAATGAAAAAACAAAGATTAAAAATAAATTAAAATCTTATTATGAAAATTTTTATTTAAATAAAATTCATAAACTTGAAGATAAAAATAAACTAAAATTATATAAATATATAAAACAGTCCATAGCCAAAGATTACTACTTGTCCTGTGCAAGATTTGAATATCGAAAAATTATTACAAAATTTAGAGTAAGTGATCACAATCTTTTAATTGAAAAAGGCAGACATTTAAAGATTCCTAGAGAAGAAAGATTATGTAAAAATTGTAACGTAATAGATGATGAAACACATTTTATATTAAATTGTTCCATTAATAGAACTCTAAGATTAGATTTTATCAGCTTCTTAAATAATGATATCAATTTTTGTGAATTAAATGAAAATGAAAAATTAGTTTATATCCTCAACCCATCCACCATAGAGCTTGTGAATAATTTAGGTTCCTTTCTGAAAAAGTCATTAGAACTGAGGGCAGGGGAATCATAATATCATTTGCTCATTGTTTATTATTTTATTGTTTTTATATTGTCACATACATGACTTTGTATATATGACAAATAAAGTTCTTGTATTCTTCTTGTATATTGGTTCAAAATTGATACAAAACTGCTTGTAACAGATGATGATTGTCTTGTTGGAATTGTATATATTCCTCCTGAATATACTTCATATTCGTCAGACGATGCATTTAGACAAATTGAAAATGAATATTTGAATTTTCCGCAAATTTTAACCAAATTTGTTTGCTAGGTGATTTTAACAGCAGAACGGCCGCTGACGACGATTTTATTATGATTGATGATAAAGACCATAGCCCTGATTTGGTTGATATTGTTGAAAATGAAGCATTTTATTTAGATATTCTCGGCATACCAAAAAAGCGAGTTAATAAAGATAAAGTTAAAAATTAGATATGGTAAATTATTACTAGATCTTTGTAAGGAAAATATTTTTTTCATTTTAAATGGCAGGGTTATGGGTGACACTGAAGGCAATTTTACATGTAAAGGTGTAAGCGTTGTTGATTATTGTATCGGTAATAAATCTTTTTTACAAAATGTGTATAGTCTTAATGTTTTAGATTTATGTAAACTGTATTCAGATGTACATTCACCATTGTCTTTGTCACTGCAGGGTAGTTATAATATTGTAAATACTGAAAATTTTGATGTGAATAATAACATAAATGTAGGTGAAAGGATTAACAAATGGGACAATGAAAAATCCCATACTTTCATACAAATTATTGATCTAGATGTGTTAACCGACTTACAAAATAAATTAGACTCTTTTAATGACAATATAAGTAAGGAAAAAATGAACGAAGTGGTTAATGAAATTGGAAATCTATTTATTGATTCTGCCAAAAAGACATTCAGTACAAAAAATATTAAATCTACCAGACAAAAATGCAAAGCTAGGAAAACTGATAAACCATGGTTTAACAATAGGTGTAAGTTTTATAGACAAAATTATAGAAAATTAAAACGAAGGTTCAAACGTAACAAAAGTAATATTGTTAAACGTGAACTGCACGACGCAGAAAAAAACAATACAAAAAAACTTTAGACACCCGTATCAAAGAATATCGACAACAAATGCAACAAGAACTTAAAAATTTGCGATCGACAAACACTAAAGAGTATTGGAAAATTCTGAACCGCGGACGGCATAAAGAACAGCCTGACATACCACTATCAGACTTGTATGACTTTTACAAAAAACTCAATCTCCCCACTGAAGCTGATGAAGATATTTTACCCGAAATTGATTCTGAAATATTATACCGTGTTAACGAGGAAATTAATTCATATATTACCGAAGAGGAAATTTTACGGTGTATTAAAAAACTCAAGCAAAACAAGGCGGCGGGAGAGGATAAAATCGTAAACGAATACATTAAATCCACTTCCGACAGATTTAGTCATGTATATGAAAAACTTTTTAACTTAATCTTTGATAGCGGTACTATTCCGACGTTTGGCTGAGCGGATATATTAATCACATTTATAAGAACAAGGGAGATAAATACGATCCCAAAAACTATCGCCCTATTACAATTCTAAGCTGTCTCGGTAAACTATTTACAGCCGTACTAAATGAACGTTTAAATAAATATTCAGAAGAGTTTTCTGTTTTAAACGAAAATCAGTGTGGGTTTAGAAAAGGATGCTCTACTATAGATAATCTTTTTAAATTGTTCTCGTTTTTTGAATTGCTGAAATCTAAGAAGAAAAAAACTATACTGTGCTTTCATTGATTTTGAGAAAGCTTTTGATAAAGTTTGGAGGGAAGGATTGTGGCATAAATTATTGTTAAGTAATATCAATGGGAAAATTTACAAAGTTAATTAAAATATGTACGAAAATGTAAAATCTTGTGTTACTTTTAATTATTCCAAATCGGACTTTTTTCCTTCATCTTCTAATGGTGTTAGACAGGAGAAAATCTCTCCCCTCTTTTGTTTTCAATCTTCTTAAATGATTTGGAATCTTTCCTCGAAACCAAAAATATTATTGGGTTGTCATCTATTACAGACGATATTGATAGAATTATGAATATATATTGTAAAATATTTTGTATATTATATGCTGATGACACAGTCCTTATGGCAGAATCACCGAATGATTTACAAAGACAGCTAGATAATTTTAATGAATATTGCCAATATTGGAAGTTAGCAGTAAATGTAAACAAAACAAAAATATTAGTTTTTTTCAAATGGTAGACTCCCAAATAATTTGTCATTCAAATTCAATGGAAATGATTTAGATATAGTAACTGAGTTTAATTATTTGGGTTTGACATTTGCAAAATCGCAGAATTTTCGATTGACAAAATTAAGACAAGCAGAGAAAGCTACCAAAGCCATGTTGGGGGAAAATACATAATTTATCAATTGAATGTCAGCTTGATCTGTTTGATAAAATGGTTAAACCGGTTCTTTTGTACGGATGTGAGGTTTGGGGATTTTGGAATAATGAAATTATCGAAAGAGTACATCTTAAGTTTTGCAAATTACTACTTAATCTAAAAATGTCAACCCCAAACTGTATGATATACGGTGAACTTGGTCGCTATCCTGTAGATATTGACATCAAAGTAAGAGTTATTTGTTTTTGGGCAAGAATGTTATCTGGAAAACAGTCAAAATTGTCTTGTGTGATTTACAATGTGTTATATAGATTAGCTGTTGATAATAATAAACAATTTGCATGGTTGATGTTTGTTAAAAAAATATTCAATGACTGTGGATTTTCTTACTTATGGGACACACAAACTTTTAGAAATGAATTATGGTTAGATAAAGTAATACGTGATAGGCTAAAAGACCAGTTTCAACAACATTGGATCTCGACGGTACAAAATTCTTCAAAATGTTTGAATTACAGATTATATAAAGAAAAATTAGAGTTTGAAAATTATTTTAAAATATTAAGCGATAAAGAATCTCTACTCTTTTGTAAATTCAGAACCACTATCCACAAATTTCCAATCGAATGTGGCAAATATTCCTCGCGAAAACAGGTATTGCCAATTATGTCAGAAAGAAATTGGCGATGAATACCACTATTTACTTATCTGTGAAAACTTTAATAGTAAAAGAAAATAATTTTTGAATAATTATTTTATATCAAGGCCAAATATTCTAAAATTTAGAGAATTAATGTCTTCAAAAAGTAAACTTGTATTACAAAAATTATATAGTTTTATTGATGTTATAATGAAAGGTGTGTTTCCTCTTGACTAATTTGTTTGTATATAGTTGTATATATGTTTGTTATAATTATTTGTAACTATATCTCTATACCATTCTGTAATGTTGGTTTATGAGAATAAAGATATATATATATCAATAACAAAAGTAAGTTTTAATTTGCCCAAACTTAGTTTATGTTTTAGTGGTTCGTTTTAAAATCAAATTCAAGCTTTTCTTAAAAGAATAATCCTATAAAAGTCAGAAATGCGCAGTTCTTTATATCCGAAAGAACCCCTCGTATTACGGAGGTGCAAATATTCAAAATGACGGGCCTTTAAAACAAAATGCCAACTTTGAAACTTGTTGTATAAAGACAACAGACAAATCATTATAAAAAGTAAAGCTAAAGAACTACCCCAAAAAATTTACAACAATATTCGAATTTCGTTGCAGTTTTATCTGTGAAATGAAGCTCACTTTAAAATGCATCAAAATTTTCAAAATTTTAGGAGCTGACCTTCGACCCAATCTAAAATAAAATGTGACCAAATTCAATCTCTACGACATCGTCATTTCGATGCGCCTTGGTATTCTCTTTCCAAACACGTATAATACAGGTGTGTTTTATTCCGTTAACCCAAATTCGGAAAAATCGTCTCATGGGCACCCTACTATTACAAATAAGTATCAATATCAGCGAAAACAGCAACAATTGAGAACATTCTACCAATGCGCGACAACTCTCGATACAAATTGAATTTACCTATGCAATTAGTGCAAAAGTCAATATTTCAAAAAGTAATCGCTCCAAAAAGATAAATAAATACTTATGAAAATTTGTAGAAAAATTAGTTATTGAATACTGTACCTATTTGCCAATAGGTAGCGCAAGGGGGGTCAACCAATAAAAAGTTAAAATGAAAAATCACTGTTATTCTTAAAGGGCAAGAAGGGAAATAAACGATAAAAAACCCGTTGTGTGTTTGTTCAGGTGGAAAAGGGAAGTTTTGACACATTATGTTTTCAAGTTTAAGATATGGGTATATCAATTAACGCCAAATGGCAGCACTTTCAAAGTGGGAAAACTAAAAATTTGTGGCCAAAGGAACATAACTCGAGTCAAAGTCAAAAGACCATGCGCCAAAACTACAAAAAATTACATTTTTAACAGTAAAGCCAAAAGATTCTATTTGTCCGATTGTAGTGAAATTTGTACTGCAGATATGTGAAGTATTAATCTTCCATATGCTAGATGGGTTTTAGTGGGTTCCCAAGTTAACATACTAAAAATGCGGTTTTATAGAAAATTACCATCATATGAAATTTTTTAAAAAAACTGGCATTTTTAAAATCCAAATATTAAATAAACACTCATTGTGCAGAAAGAATATTTACATTCCCAAATTAGATATTCTACGTATATGAAACATTTGATTACATTATTTCACAATAAAATATTAATTCAAACAAAAGGTCACATATTTTTGTCCGGATAGTTATCTAACCTGATTCTATAAGATACGGTATCATGTTTTTCTGAAGTCTTCTTATTCAGAGAATTTTTTTTCATTTAAACTAAAATTAAACAGTTTTTATTTCATTGAGTTGTCGAACAACAGTTCTCTATTGCAGTATTTGTTTGATAAAAAGCTGGAAGTGCCAAAAGTGCAAACATCATACGCAGAAACGATATGATTCAACAATCTGTTTTTGAAATCAGCACATGAAAAGAACACATATCAGCTCCCATAAATCCAGACAATAGACAATGCAAAAAAAAAGATCAATTGGGGAGCAGGAAAATGAGGGAAAAAAACATGGGCAACAATTGATATTTTATTAGATCGTGTACAAAATGTCGTAAATAGTAAAAAAAAAAGAGAGACAAAAATACTTAACATCCAAAGTACGATGGTAACGAAACATACTAAACATCGACAATCAAATTAAGTGAAGGTAATATACCATGAAGTCTTTCCCACTTGTAATCAAATTGCTTCAGGCATAATGTATTAATCGATTTTCAGGGGTTTTGTTCTCAAACATTTATGCAATAGAGATGATTACGACACTTGCAGGAACGACAGCATTTAACAACTTATATGATCAGACTGTGACAATAAACAAAGGACTTACGTACTTCGTCATGGCAGGTTTTCCTGTTTTAGCGATGGTTCTTATGCTGTAAGTAAATTTAATAATCTTTAAGGCCCGGAAATGAGTTGTCTTCCGTTATTCTTTACCGAAAAATTGGTATATCCTGGCGGCTATCGTACAAGGAGTCGCAGATTTGTCCGGAAACGGCACTCTGACAACAGATGGCTTCTCCAAGCAAATGTCCCCGTCTAATAGGAGGGGTTGATGTCATAATGCCCTGATATTTCTGGTCGCATTTGACGGATTTTTGTGTTATGGCTATATCGCAACGCAGAAGCATCATCTTCCAGTGTATTAAGATTGTGTATATATATTGTCATTTGACTAAATAGCAGGATCTCTGTTATCATCGCGGCAGTCATGTATAGAGCAGATCATACCAACTATCCAAAGCACATGAAAATACATTCATTTTTTTTTTCGTCGGATTTAATTCATCTAATGCCTTATTTTTATAACCTTCTTAATTTTTGTCATTGCTATGTTCCTAATTTTTATATTTGATGTATTTAATTGTCTTATATCTACTTTCCACATTTTAAGTTTGAGCGATGAAATTTTAATTGTTGCTAATATTTTCAGTTTATTTTGTTCTAGTTTCTACATACAAAAAAAGTTGAGTGACCAAAAGCAGCCGTTTTCTTCTTTCATTTATTACAGGTCGAAAACGCAACACAGAAAATGCAAAAGAGGAAAACGGAAAATGAAATCCACATAGCTTCCATGTTGTGGCCTTCCCGCTTCTTCTAATTTCGAGATTCTGGTTTTTTTGTTCGCCTTCGCTTTCATGCGTATTAAACTTGCGAAAACGCGAAACTGCCGTTTTTTGCCACAATACAATGTAACTGTATCTATATTTTTGATGACTATTGATAGACAGGTCTTACTTTGGTATAATTACAGTTGATTGTATGGCGTTTTCTATAAAGATCTATTACATTTGTATAATAAAGAGACTCCAATATCGTGCATGGGATTTTTTTTATTGGGGCGTTTATGTAGAAATCAAAATGATAAAAGAGATGCATGTACAAAGTGAAAATTTGTTCCATGTACCGCGATTTCGACAAAGCTCGTTGAAGGAGAATTTTTCAAGTACAGCAACATACCAAACATTTTTATTTTGAAACACTTAGAAAATGATTCGGAGAGGATCTTCGTAAAACTTGGAATAACAATACATTGTGCATTGTTTAAAATACGTTGTCGGGAAAGCTATCATGGATAAAGATAAATGCGACCGACGAGAGACGTTTTAGACAGATACGCACATAAAAATAATACTAGTAGTATTTATGCATATGTATATTTAAGTTTATAAATATTTTTCCTTGCTTTGTGTGCTTGTCCGAATTTAACTGTAATGAGAAAATGTTTTAGATGTGTTTATACTTTTGCAGATGTGTTAACTGTATAAATACATCAGAGGTCAAGTACGAGGTCCTTGTAGACAGTCCCGAGATACAAAACACTGATAAATGTAAAATAAACGACAGGAAAAATATCATTGAAAGTAAGATATAAAAAATTGATCACATTTGTAAATATTTTCTTTGTTAGTTTATTTATTAACGTTTTCTAATTCTAAGTTTTGCTGTTATCTTATCTTGTTTTGAATAGAATGTTAAATAAAATGCTGAATCAATTAGTTTATTGTTTGATAAAAATACGAGGAAACGAAACTTACATCAATCAAAACAAGGCTTGATATAGCCGCTGCACATTGAACTGAGATGCATTTTATAATACAATCTTTTACCGATACATTTGCCTAATGTCGAAAACAAAAGGAGTTGGACGGGTGGTGGACCGTGACATTATTCCGTAATTATAGTAGATCTACGTATGTTACGTTGACAAAAAACAAAAACTGCAGAAAATTTGAAATATGCAGATAATGATTCTTTTATCATATATGCAGTTATTAATACAAGAATTCTGCATGTGTAATGCAGACATCATCTTTTGACATACTTCCATATGGTCACGCCGTGATGATATCGATTTTAGTCATGGCTGCCTCCTTAATTATTTACTACACCTTCAAACATTTTTATCAAAAATCACGTGCTATTTTAATTTAAAAAAAACTACTAAAACCGTTGTTCTGTTTCAAATATATGATAAACGGGACATGACATTTGTTATTCCTTATTGCATGCTGTTAACTGCTTAACTGCTAATAGTTTCTTGTGATTTCATGTTTAGTTCTTTCAGTTTCATTTTTCACAATTGACTCAGTCCTGTTGCCAACTGAGAATTTTACTGTTGTTACGATTGATTTTTGATTTATATTGGCTATAGGGGGAAGGTTTGGGCCCAATAAACTAGTTTAACCCCGTCGCAGCAGGTTTGCACCTGTCCTTGGGAAGTCAAGACATTTATTAAGCCTTTGTGTGTCTTGTCTGTTTTCTAGTTAGTTCACTTTATGTCTATGGGAGTCTAGGATGATGTTTATTTCGCTGAACTTTATTACTCTTTATTTAGGGGCCAACTCCGACCTGCCGTTTGGTATGGGGTTTCCTCACCGTTCATTGAAGATCTTATGGTGGCTTTGAGTTGTTATTACTCCCCTTTGGGTCGTTGTCTCTTTGACACATTCCCCGTTTCCTTTCTTTTTCCTGTATCAACCCTCGACCAATATCATCTCTCAGGCAAGCCTTCGGGATGATATTGACGTCTCAAATTATTACAGCATGCACTACGGATTTACCAATGTAATATTCTATTCATTCAGCTGACGAATATGTTTTCCCCTTGCTATACATGCAAACAACATGTACAGTGTATTTAATTTGGCAATGTTTTTGCTGATGCAATACAGATTATTCAATTCAATTCAATACATTCTAACTTTTTTTTGTCACAGTGACATGCTCAATTTATTGCAAAATAACTCGCACTCTATTTGATAAAGACAAAAGACTGAACACAAGTGTTATAAGAAAACCTGCAATATCTAAGATTCACAAATGTTTAAAACGAACGGGTATCTCCCTCGTGCAGACTCATTGGCTAATTTTAGCTTTCATTTAGACATTATTTTTTTGTTTTCCATCAGCTTTTTACATTCTTCGATTTATGACTTTCCAAATATCTTGATTTGATCAACACGTGGACCTGAGTTTACATCCCATCCGAAAAATGGGCTGTGTATTTATTCATCCGGCACAACCACGGACATCCAGTTTTGGAGGTGTTTTACCCCGCAGCCTGGAAAACAATGATTAGATCTCTTATCGATTTCGGCGTAAGGGTTAGAGAATAATAATCTCCATGAAATATAGTGCGTGGAGCTTTAGCTCTTACGCATTCATCGCATGGTATTTATATTTTGAGTGGTTTAATCAGTGACTTTAAATAATTTTCTATAATTGGTTCTGTGTTAAGCTACTACATACAAGTAAAATCCCTTTGGCAGGAAATAATCAACAAATAAAGGGATATGGAGTAAATGTATATGGAACAAAATCCCTATAAATACATGGTAAAATTAAGTAAATGGAACAACGCTTTATTGTTGTTCTTCATATTGAAGTACCAATGAGGCCTTCAACAAGGAGCAAATACTCCTTTGGTATTAGTCAGTTGGTCTTACCTACAATGAAATGAAATTTACTCAGTTTGTAATCACTCTTGTTTCTGTTGAACTACATGGACGATAATAAAGATTTACCCTGCCATTGAAATATTAGCTAATTGTGATGGATTTAGATAATCAACAATTGGTGTTTGGATATCACTTTATTTGTATGTATCTATTTTTTGTACATAAATAATTTCCCTCAAAAATGTCTTCTGTTCATCCCTTTATTTTTCATAGAGCATTTTTTTTTACTTTTTACATGTGCCAACATAAATATTATTTTATAGTTTAAATATTGCAGTTAGACAATACATTCATTTTACGTACATTTTACAATCTTCGGTATTTTTCACTCTATGGGCTTTTTCGTATTAGAGAAAAAGAATACATTTTAATTACTTAGAATATAGTAAAGTGCTGTCGACCATTCAGATTACATGATTTTAGCTGTCTTAATCGTAAAGAACATAAGAAATCATGTTCTTACTCAAGGATTATCTATTGTTTTTTTTATTGTATTCTACATGTTAGGGTCAATAGCTTAAAACTGCCGGAGGCATTTCACTTAGATTGTAAAGCAATTATCTGTAAAATAAGAAGTTGTCATTCAATCAAAACCAGTATTATAATATTTTCAAACAATAAATTGACTATTCGGTATAACTGAAATGAATACAAAGCAAAACTAGATTAAGGGGGTGGGGATAAACATTACTTTAATAAAAAAGCAAGGATAAAGCATTGGGGAATACAAATGGCGGTTCGGGGTTTCAAACTACCTTAAGTTTTTGGAATTATTTTTTTAAATACCCAGAATAAGTTATCAAAAACGTAATTTGTACACAATTATTCCCTGGGCATCATGATCTTGTAATCGGGAAATCAGTCCGACCCCCATCCCCAAACCCCAATAATCCTACATACAAAACTGTAGCACATTTTAAGCCTCAGGTTTCATAATATATAGCTATAATCAGTATAATCTAACTCATCTCTTTTAACTTCTGTAAGCTCTAAACCTTCCTTCCCCATAATGAATAACTCTATGTTATTACATTTATAACACCCGTTTTATCAGCTTCACAGTTTTCTATAGACCTTGATAACTCCAATTATGGCATGCATGAGTGAAGTCAAATTGGGCTAAATTAGTCTATCCATTGTGTGTCTATAATGTTTGATTATTGTAATTTTATCTTGAGCACTCTACAATATTTTGAAATTGTAAGAAGATAATAATTCTCTTCTTCGCCACAAGCACTCGCTAACGCTCGTACTTATTCACGGAAAAAGAGATCATGATGTTCCTTCATATACAATTTGTACCCAGCTGCAGGCAAATTAGGATTATATGTCTGACACTTTGGTCTGTATACGAATGAATGTATTGTCTAACAACAATTTTTAAACAATAAGATAATCCCTTACTTTTTACATGGAAAAACTAGAAAAAAGTAGAAAAAGTGCGCTCTATGAAAAAAGAGGGATGAACAAGAAGACTTTTGATGGACGAGAGAATATAAGTATGTGATAAAATCACCTGTTCTCTCTTTCATACATTGACGAATGATTGACAACATGTTGATAGTAGGGTGCCCACGGTCCAAAAAGACGCTTAGTTTTCGAGTTTGGGTTAACGGAATCACACACGGCTAATTTTTGTTTTAAATGATAGAACTGCTATTAATTTTCAAATTAGTAGCTGTTGTAGAAAGTTCCTGTGGTCACGATTTCTCTAATTTCTCCCTCTTTTTAAGGGTACCCTAAAACAGTGCTTGGGATATGGTATCTTTAAAGTTATAGAAAATAGTAGTACTCTCTTATATTCTAATAAAAAGTTTTTCACGCTAAAGTCAAGACCTGAAATATTTATTTGAATCATTGAATGCCAGTTATTTTTGACTGTTCTTAATGCCGGGGTAAATTTGAGTCTTAATTAACGACATTTTCATTGAATGCGAAATAACTATGCTTTATTTCGGAAAAATTCCAACTTTAACGAAAGTACATATATGAATTGAACATATGCTCCAAAAATATTAGATGTAATGTCCACCGTTAAAGAGAAATTAACAATTAAAAAGCCAAAATTTGCGCAAAACTTTAAGTCGATTTGAAGACCATGCCAATTGGTCAAGCTCTTTCAAGTGCACAACGAGAGATGACTCGAATCATTTCTTGTCAAAATTACTTAACAAGCCCAAGTCTAGTTAAATAGCGGGAATCTAATGACAATTTTATGTTGCTTGTGTTTTGATTTTCCAAGAACATGTGTTTGTTTTCACGTTTAAAATCACTTTTCCATATCATTTCAGATTATATAATAGGGTTTTGTTTCAGCAGGAATGGTTTTAGTAAGATTTATATCAGTGTGTGTTTTTGGGGGAAAATTGACTTATTTATACCAACAACAAGAGTACGATTTATTTAGCCTAAACTAAGTTTATATTTTAGTGGCTCGTTTTAAGATTAAATTCAAGATTTCCTTTAAAGAATAATTCTATAAAAGTCAGAAAAGCGCAGTTCTTTATATCCGAAAGAACCCCTCATATCAAGGAGGTGCAAATATTCAAAATGACGGGCCTTTAAAACAAAATGCCAACTTTGAAACTTGTTGAATAAAGACATTATAAAAACTAAAACTAAAGACCTACTCCAATACAATTTACAATAATATTCGAATTTCGTTGCAGTTTTATCTGCGATATGAAGCTCACTTTAAAATGCATCAAAATTTTCAAAATTTCAGGAGCTGACCTTTGACCCCATCTAAAATAAAATGTGACCAAATTCAATCTCTACGACATCGTCATTTCGATTCGCCATGGTATCTTCTTTCCAAACATGTATTATTGTATAATACTGGTGTGTGTTATTCCGTTAACCCAAAATCGGAAACATTGTCTCTTGGGCACCCTACTATGAAGAGAACTCTCCGTCATACACTGCTAATAAAGTCATCTTTCTATGATAAAGTCGAATAAGGTGTGTTTTGTTAAACAATTATGACTCAAACTAGCAGTTAAAAGAATGAAAAATGATATGGAGTAAATGAACATTAAGACAGTCTCAAAAATACATGGTAAAAACAATCCAATGGAACGACGCTTTTATTTTTGTTATTTATCTTGAAGTCACCATGGCATCTTCAATAATGAGCTTTGTTTTATTATACCTCATATACCTTAAAGTAAGTTCAAGGCAGCCCCTAGCACCTTTTTGAGCGAAATTCATTGCTAGATGTCAAACGACGCTACATTGTACATACGTTAGCAAAGAAAGGATGTGGAGTAAATGCGCATGAGAGAAAGTCTCTACACATACGTTGCAAAACCAAGCAATGTGACAACACTTTTATTGTTGTTCTTCATCTTGAAACGCCATGTCTTAATTTACCCTATGGATGCAGGATCGCCAACAAACATGCAATTAATTTGCAAAGTTTTCTTTCAATCACTGTCAGTAGTTGCCCAAATAAAAGGCCGACCAATTTTGACGACTAGCAGAAAGTCCAAACATATAAAGAACCACAGCGCACTCAGCCAATTAAAAGAAAACTTTGCGAAATTAAAATGTTGAGATGTGGGCACTATGAACGGAAGGAAATAACAAAATAAAATGTCAAAACTTAAAAAAAAATGAAAGTGTATCCGTATTAGAAATTCTTTCAAGGACATGAAAACCATAACTTAAATGTATAGACTCTACACTGATTAATAGTCTTTACGTACTTCTGAAACATTATTTATAGTAGGGTGCCCAAGGTCCAAAAAGACGCTTGATTTTCGAGTTTTGGTAAACGGAATCACAAACGGCTAATTTTTGTTTTAAATTATAGAAAAACTTTTAAATTTCAAATTTTTAGCTGTCGTAGAAAGTTTCTGTGGTCACGATTTCTATAATTTCTCCCTTTTAAGGGTATCCTAAAACAGTGCTTGGGATATGATATCTTTAAAGTTATAGAAAATAGTAGTACTCTCTTATATTCTAATAAAAAGTTTTTAACGATAAAGTCAAGACCTGAAATATTTATTTGAATCATTGAATGTAAGTTATTTTTGGCTGGTTTTTGTAATTTATCGGTATTAATGTCGGGGTAAATTTTAGTCTAAGTTAACGACATTTTCAATAAACGCGAAATAACTATGTTTATTTCAGAAAAATTCCAACTTTAACGAAAGCACACATACGAATTGTACATATGCTCCAAAAATCATAGATGTAATGTCCACCGTTAAAGACAAATGAATGATTAAAAAGCCAAATTTTGCGTAACACTTTCAGATTTTAGTCGATGTGAAGACCATGCCAGTTGGTCATGTTCTTTTAAGTGTACAACGAGAGATAGCTCGAATCATTTCTTGTCAAATTACTCGACAAGCCAAAGTGTAGTTTAATAGCGGGAATCTAGTGACAATTTTACGTTGCTTGTGTTTTGATTTTCCAAGCACATGTGTTTGTTTTCACGTTCAAAATCAATTTTCCACATCATTTCAGATAATATAATAGGGTTTTGCTTCAGTGGGAACAGTCTTACTAAGATTTATGTCAGTGTGTGTTTGGGAGGGGGGAATTGACTTAGTTATACAAATAACAAACGCCTAAGCTTAGTTTACTTTTTAGCGGTTCGTTTTAAAATTNACCAATAACAAAAGTACGATTTATTTCGCCTAAACTTAGTTTAATTTTTAGCGGTTCGTTTTAGAATTAAATTAAAGTTTTCCTTTAAAGAATAATCCTATAAAAGTCAGACACGCGCAGTTCTTTATCCAGAAGAACCCTTCATATCACGGATGTGCAAATATTCAAAATGACGGGACTTTAAAACAAAATGCCAACTTTGAAACTTGTTGAATAAAGACAACAGACAAAATCATTATAAAAAGTAAAACTAAAGAACTACCCCAATACAATTTACAATAATATTCGAATTTCGTTGCAGTTTTTTCTGTGAATGAAGCTCACTTTAAAATGCATCAAAATTTTCAAAATTTTAGGAGCTGACCTTTGACCCCATCTAAAATAAAATGTGACCAAATGCAATCTCTACGACATCGACATTTCGATGCGCCATGGTATCCTCTTTCCAAACATATGTAATACAGGTTTGTATTATTCCGTTAACCCAAAATCGTCGGAAAAATTGTCTCTTGGGAACCCTACTATAAAAGAACTGGTAAATGCAAAGAAACAAAATACCGGAAGTGGATCAATTGTAATTTTTTAATGATGTTAAAATATCCTTAATCTAATTTTTTGGAGATTAAAAGTTTGATTTCTTATAATTGAAGCAGATAACTATCTTTTTGAACCGTTACATTCATTGAATTCGAATATTCATTTTTTTCGTTTGAGTACCTATATGAATTTTCCAATCATTGTAAGAGGTTCATTTGCTAACAAAGAAAAATTGAAAAGAAAAAAAAAACTTTTTTAAAACTTTTAAAATTTTTTTCGGCTACAATAATTTTATTTTCAGTTTATTGTTTTATTATATAGTTATTTTGATTTTACAGTAAATTTGTAACGAAATTTTTAAAAGGATAGTCGGGAATATCAATAAAAATGCCACGAGTGCCAAACAACGCAAGATTAAACGAGGTTTAATTCACTGCGTTGGTCGACACGAGTGACATTTTTATTGATATTCATAGCGGGCAATTAGATTTTTCACAACTTAAATTTATTCAACAATGCTTGTTACAATATGTTTCCCTTTGAAATATCGTTCAGTATAGACAATAACAGTACACTGACTTGACATATAAGGATGAGGCTCAGAAACGTGGGAAAATGCTAGTCTTTGGCGAGCATTTTCACCGTTTCGAGCCAAATCCTTTATAGAGTTATGTCAAGTCAGTATAATGTTATTGTGTTTATACTGCAACATTTTAGGTAAAGTTTATCGGTAAAAATGATGATTAGCTTGAGATGAATTCGCCATGTTTTCTTGCAACATCATGGGAAAATTTCTACAGAAACTCATTGTTGACGTCATTGAGAAAGTGTTATTCGGTCATTTACTGTATATCACTTGTGTTTGTACAGTCAATGTATATAAATTATGCAAATGGAGAGGTTGCAGTATAAAGGCCTTTTCACGATATTAACACTATTAACACTTTCATTTGACAAAGTGGAAATATCACTCAGTTTTCCTTCCCAGAGAAATTTACATTTTATAGAGAAATATACCAGAATAATTACATCTTATGCAACGAGAAATCTAGTGGTACAAAATTTTATTATACTTCATGCAAATTTCTTATAAAATCCAGTCATTTCATTGGTTCTCCTGAATATGGTATTGGCAGTATTTTTTGCTTTCTCCGCCTTCCTCTAGCAACATGTGATATTTTTTTCGTAGCAACGAACATATCACATGCTTCCCCTAGCAACATGTGAAATTTTTGCATAGCAACGAAAATATCACATGCTGAGAACGTAGTTTGCGAAACTCGGAAAATCTCCCCTCTCCGACAGAGATCGTGATTTCAAAAGAAAAATCAAATACATGCTGGTATCTATAAGTCAATTTTTTTTTCAAATTATACTCAATTCATTGAAAGAAGTACTGGCAATTTATTCAAGTAGTAATTCATGAACAAAGTACATGTACTGACAATTTCTTCAAGTATGAAAGAGGTCATTATTATATTTTTCCGCTCTTAGTTTGAAACGGTATAATTATCCCCGCACTTTCGAAGAAAGTTCGAAGATATTGTTTTACCCTCCGTCTGTCTGTCTGTCCGTCCGTCCGTCACTTTCCTTGTGACTCAAACTCCTCCTACAATTTTTGGATTTAGGGAATTTAATTTTGTTGTAGAATTGTTGAATATAGTCTGTAGATGCGTAATAAGCTTTCGGATTTCTTATATTGCTCTTGGTGCAAACAAGAGACCCCAAGATGTCAATTTTTACACATGTGGCATGTGACACAAACTCCTCCTTCATTTATGGATTTATGGATTTAATTTTGTCGTAGAATTGTTGCATATAGTCTGTAGATGCGCAATAAACTTTCAGATTTTTTATATCTTTATCTTGGTGCAAGCAAGAGGCCCCAAAATGTTGATTTTGACAAAGGCCCAAAGTTGTGGATTTTGACACATGTGGTATGTGACACAAACTCCTCCTACATTTTTGGATTTAGGGATAAAATCTTTATGCAGAATTATTGCATATTGTCTGTAGATTTGCAATAAGATTTCGGAATAATGATTCCGGTTCCAACTTTGGTAAATTTCCTGAAAATGTCAAAGGTTCATTTTTTTTTTAATTTGAGCATATAATTATGTATTTTAGCAATTGTTTGATAGAAAATGAGACCTTAAGGATGTATTCTCCTGAGGTTTCAGTCTCGTTCAAATGTCGTTCATGAATAAATCCTAAATCTTGCCTTATGAGTGACATTTTTATAGTGAAATATATTATATATTGTGCCTCCCAAATTGTGTCAAAAAATTATGTACATACGACCAGTAGTTTTCGAGAAATGGAAAGTTCTACTTTTTGACCAGATTTGACCATTGATCTCCGTCAGAATGTAGCCGATTTTGGGGTAGTGGTAATAAAAGTAAATTTTCAAGAAAAGCATCCATTTTATTCATATGATTTCTTTTCTAAGTTCTTTAGGATATAATTGTCCAACTATTTAAACAAAAAATGGTGAGTTTTGACTGTGTAGTCGATGGGAAATTTGAAAAATTTAGATTTTTACAGATTTTACGAAGTCTTGAATTTGATATTTCTTCAGATTCATGAGATCTAACAATCTGGAAACTTTAAGAGAAAACTTGATGCTAGAAATCAATATTTTAGCCAAAAATGCCCCCAAAATAGGCCAAAAGAGATGAAATTTGCACAAAATCGTGAAAAATAGTGGTTTTCGAATGACTATAGCACAAAAAAATGCACACGGACACATGGTTTTCTCTTCAAGAATGATATTTTCAGGGTCCTAGCATTATAAAAATGTAGGTTTCGGGAAAAACTTGATGCAGGAAAATTTTGACCCCTCAGGAGAATACATCCTTAACCATTTCTGTGCCATGGGCCTATTTTGGGCCTAATATTTTTTACTACGTTCAGTGCCATCGGGCCTATTTTAGGCCTATGTTGTTTTTCTGACGTTGGAACAATAGAGAACTATGACGTCGTCAAATTTGACGTACCTCGACGACTATCAATTTGCCGACGTTTTTTGGCGCGCTTTCATTTCTTTCTGTGTCTGTGCCCATATTGCGATAATGTGTGTAATATCAAACGGTAGATTATGAAATTTTGTAGCAATCTTTTTGAACACTTGACACTTGATGCTGACTATCTTTGCTTTCTTGTCATATTTTTTTAATTGTGATTTTGATGAAATGCGTATTGTTTGTTATTATAAGTTTTCTTTTGACTTTTGATTTAGTTTGAATTCTGAATTTATTTATCAATGCCGAATATGAAAAATTACGTATATTAGTAGCAGCGACGTAATTCCATATTGAACTTAATTAATGTTTTATTAAATATTGAAAGGTTGGCACAACTTTTACTTCTCTGTTTTGTTATTATTTGTTCTAAGAGAGGTATTATTAAATTGAAAAATTTATACTAAATATAATTTTTTTTGCAAAAAATTGAAAATGGAATATATACTATATGAACATGCTTTCGATAAAAATTTTTATAAATCTTAATCTCAAACATAACTGGTACATTTAGGACACACACAAGTTTATTTAATTTTTTTAAATAAAAGAAGTAGTGATCACGACTTGGTATGTCGAGATCACGACTATATATAATTGAGATCACGACTTAATAAGCGCTCGACTTAGTGTGTCGAGATCACGACTAAATAAGTTGTTATCTCGACATGCCATGGCGTGATCTTTGCATACTAAGTCTTCCTCTTGGCTTGCTTAATCGTGATCTCGACATACTTAGTCGTCGTGATCTTGAAATACTAAGTCGTAATCTCGACATAAGTAAGTCATGCTCTTGACATGATAATTGGAAAAGTCGGTTAAGAATAAAATGTTTATTTTTCAAACTATTTTAGGATATTTTTTTAATTTTATCGGTAATATCATTCACTCAAAGACTATCTGACAAAATTATTATTATTTCAAGATGGTATGCATGTTTGATGAATATAAGAGTTTGAATCATTCGTTTCCCCGTAAAAACTAAAAAGGCGATAAATTTTGGAGTGACGTATACTTTGGCGCGCGCCACTCATAAATTATCGAAAGTTTTAACACAGGTTTTTTAAGCCATCATATCAGAGACTCTAAAATTAGCATTTTTCTCCTAACCGACTTAACTGACCGTCCTCGGAGTTATCTGCGCGGCTACCCAAGTAAATTAACTGACTTTTCTCTCTGTTATTTGCATGAAACCGTAGGGCGCAATAATCTTAACCTTTGCTTCATGTATATAATTAGTGGTGTAACGATACATCGACATATCGATATATTGTGGTATTTTTCAACAAACACTGGTACGGAATCCAGCGTATCGATGCGTATCGTTTTATGACTTTTGCTAAAATTACACGGAATCATTACCACCTAAATGCTTGAATTTTTCCGATTTTGGTATTGAAAAGTCAGATAAAGGACAAACAAATTTGTGCGGTTATGCGGATGTAAACTTGGATTCTATTTACTGATTAACCACCTGCTAAATAACCATGTCCATCCTACACAAGACAATCAATAATCATGATAATATAGTGTTTCACCTACATGTAGACCAAAGTCATTCAAAAGCGTACATATGAGAATTGTACATAAGGACAAAATTCACAAACATGCAGTAAGCATGGATAAATAAATATATCGTAATTAAAGTTTTCTTCCACGTAATGTAAAACTAATTTCAGACTGATATTTACATAAAAAAATTAAAATGCGAAATACATCTATACTTGGAATAACATGTGAATTATATGAAATATTTTATTTGCATTCATTTTCAAAGGTTTTCGCTCCATGTATTACGAAACCGCCATGTAAACTTTATACAACATGAAAAATCAATACATCATTCGGCTGTGTATTGTCCAGAGTACGCGGTCAGTCGACATAGCGTTTATAGTTAAATGTAGGTCATTTTGTAAATATCGTTTTCTTAGTTAAACACAAACAGGTTTGCATAAATTTCCAAATTTATTAATGTAAATATCAGGCTGAAATTGGTTTTACATTACGTGGAAGTAAATAACTAAATACCGAAATTACTGTGAATTTCTTTCTGCATATGCGCATTTCGACAACTTATGTCTCTTCAGTGCAGATAAAATCTAAACGTTTGGAAGACCAGAAACTCAAAGATGTTTAAAAACTGATAGAGAACAAATAACCAATATGATCTAAATGTAAAGCCAAAATTAGCTAAGGACAGAGCTTTGCATGAGGGAGATACTCCTTAGTTTTAAACAAAATTTACAAAACTTTAGATATTGTAAGGTTCCAAATAAAATCGGCTTTCGGGTCAGCACCGAAGTACTGACTACTGGGCTGGTGAATACCCTCGGGGACTTACAGTCCACCAGCAGTGGCATCGACCCAGTGGTAACAAATAACTAAATACCGAAATTACTGTGAATTTACTTTCTGTAAACTATGTTAAACTTTTATTACGATATGTTTATTTATCCATGCTTACTGTATGTTTTCGAATTTTGTCCTTATGATGTACAATTCTTATATGTACGCTTTTGAATGACTTTGGTCTACATGTAGGTGAAACACTAGTCTACATTATCATGATTATTGATTGTCTTGTGTAGGGCGGACATGGTTATTTAGCAGGTGGTTAATCAGCCAATAGAATCCATGTTTACATCTGCATAACCGCACAATAGTATTTAGCTAAATGGAAATGAATATTCTTGTCTCACTAAACAATATTTTACTATTTTATCACATAAAATAGTTTAAAAAAGACATTTAAAAATGCAATCAAATTCAGAAATCAGAGGAGAATATGTATCGATACGTATCACGATATGCTTGCGTTGTATCGATATACCATGATACAATTTGATGATACCCATCCTTATGTATAATTTCACTAAGGTTGCTATTTTCCGGGAGTATGATTGATTTTTAGAATTCGCAAACGGGAGATTTTTTTTTGTTTTTGTTTTTGCATATGTAAATTCTTAAAACCTTACAATTTGAGTATACATTTTAACTTTATTACAAAAAATAATACCAAATGTTTTTTTTTTTCAATCGGTCGGGAAAACATTTTTTCGATTAAAAATTTATGGGTGTATTGCAAATATAGTCCTATCATCAGACTAAAATTGCGCCAGCAACGGATCAACTGTTAACATGATCCGGCATTTTTACTTTCAACGTTTATCCTCTTGGGAGATAACAGGGACTCCAGAGCTCTCTGAGAGCCCAGAATGAGTGGAGCCCGGAGCCCTGTGATTGGAGCCAATAGCCATATTCTTGGATCCCGGAACTCTAGTATTAAAGCCCGGAACGCCAGTCTTAGAGACCGGAACCATAGTCTTGAAGCCCGGAGCTTTTGTGTTGGAGCTCGGAGTCCAATGTTCGAGTCTGGACCCCAGGGCGCTCGTTATTCACCAAATCTTCTTATTCAAAGTGCAACTTGTGTACTAGAAAGTACTAGTGCTCTAGTATGGAACTATAAATTCAGAGTAATATATAGGAATATTTGGGGAAATCAAATGTAAACATTAAACAGGGAGAATTTATCAAATATTTCAATTCACCAAGTACAAAAAATACGAACAAATACCAGTTTTAGTGATTTTTTTATCCCTTTCAATTACCGTAGTTCAATCTACAGAACCCACAAGAACTCGTGACGTTTTAGCGATTGTCAACGTCACTGACGCGATTTTTATGTGTACCTCTGTAAAAAAACAATCTTGGCACTGAAGCGTTATTTGCGGAAAATTCCCATGGCACTGAAAGGGTTAAGTGCCGAACAATGCAGATGGATTAAACGAGTTGCGAATCTTTGTTCCGCAACGAGTTTAATCCAATGCGTTGATCGACACGAGTGACATTTTTATTGATATTCATGATGGTCGATCAGTTATGCTTTTTATTATATAGATTTTCTACTCAAAACCGTGATTTTAGATGCGGATTATTTTTTTCATTTCAATACGCTAGTTGTTTACTTGACGACGACATTGAAGAGATATTGTGACGTCGCTTCATTGAGACGTCATCTGGTGACTAGAGATCCTTTATTTTCACCGGTGACAATATGACTTTTATTTAACTTAGAAAACCTGATAAATCACCGCTATCTATATAATAACTTACAATATCAGCGATTGTGGAATCAAATGAGGACATATTTTCCTTCAAGAATCCGTAAAAATGTTGAATTGCACACTTGCCTAGTATGGAAGTTACAGCCCCTTCTTTCCGATTGTCGCTTCGAGATACCATCTTTTTCGCCATCTTGTTTTTCAGAAGTTCGGTCGCGTGATCGATAATTTTAGACAGGCACGCGCTATAGTCTTTTTCGTGGTATTTTTTTCTTCTCTGCAATGTACAAAAAGCCTATAGCACGTTCTGCTGATCACGTGATCAAACCTTCTAATAGGAAAATCTTTAATATAGTGCAAAATTTTGGTAGTCTTAGAAAAATTGTCAGAAAGTGGCCTGGAACCCCCTTTTTCTTTGACCTTTAGGACTAAATACAATTATCAAAATAGTGCTTCAAAACTTTTACCATTTACGTATTCAATTACGAAAGCCTATTGGAACCATATAATAAAACATATTTTCAAAAGGCGAAATTATTACGCTAAACAATGCGTAATAACGCGAAAAAGGCGTAATAACTCGAAAAAAGAGGCTCTCAAGAGCGTGTATCGCTCACCTGGGTCCTATGCTGCACTGTATCCTATGTTGATCTATGTTCCCCGCTGGAAGCATCTTAGATGAGATACAAACACAAGAATCATATACTTTGAAGAGGGTCATCGTAGAAATAACATGTTAAAATCTAAAAGAAAGTGCTCAAGCAGCTTCCAATGAGATCATTAAATGCATTTCCAATAGGGTCCTCCTTTCGCTGGCGGCCATCTTGGATGAGGAACGAACATAAAAATCACGAACTTTGAAAGAGACAATCTAAAGGATATTTTAAGCAAGTATGTTTACCATTGGCTCACTAGTTTTAGAGAAGATCTTTGAATGTATTTCCCATATGGTCCCTTACTTAAACTATGTTCCCAGCTTGAGACCATCTTGTATTAGGTGCGGTAAAGCCGGACAGAATTTTTCCAGGACACCACCCAAGGACTAATGTGACCAAGCTTGGTTCAAATTGGCCTTGTGCTTCCAGAGAAGAATATCTTTGAATGCATTTCCTATACGGTCCCTGTGCTAAACTATGTGTAACGCTGGTGGCCATCTTGAATGAGTTACTAAATTAATAGAAAAATCTACCGTTTAATTTTTGTAAAAATAGTGTAAATCATATCATGCAATATTTTCATATCAGACCCATTATCAACCCGTGCGGTTAAAATCCTGTGAAAATTATTTGGTCAAAAATGATATGTTATAATTCATATATATATGAAAATTAATAATTAAACACTATATATAGTGTTTAATTATTAATTTTGGTTCCCGTATAGAAGACTTAATTTCCTGTTCCTATCCATTTTTTACATTTGTTAACTAATCCTACTTTTGTCTTTGCACTATACGGGGAATGTCAAATTTATTTTTAGGCCGTCCTATATTAATAATTCTAAGTTTAACGTCAGCCTCCAGAGACAAACCTGCGAGAGTAGGGGGGATAAAAAACAAAGGAAAATTTCAAACAAGCCTTAACCTTTTAAATGCATATTAATTTGATTAAATTTGTGTAATTTGAGTAGAAAGAATGACATAGAAGATTCTCATGAGGCTACAACACATGGAATGGGATACAAAGCATAAGGTAATCATTGGTAATACCTGAACTTAAAGACGAAGTCAAATACGTCTGAATTCAGAGATAAAAGCTGGAAACACAACTGCATTTTCTTTTTTTTTTTTTTTTTTTTTTTTTATTATTATTTTTATTATTATTTTCGCAAACCTTCGAGGGATGTTGACGTTAAAGGACTGCCTTACCTGTATTTCTCCTGTGACGTAACACTTGAGACGTTACGCGCGATGTTGGTGATACTTGTCGTTACACTTATATGACGTTCAAAAATATAAGTAAAAAAATGACGTTACCCATTTCGTTCACTACCATTCTTTTTAATTTGCCGTAGAACATTTATATAAATGCTTAGTTCATTGCTTTTAGAGAAAAAAATCGGATATTATGGTATTATATTTTTATGTTTATGTACGTTCATTTTTTGGAGCACTCGACTGACAACGAACAGCAAAAATAAAACATAAATTGGTCGTGATTTCAATGAAAAACCAAATACATACTGGTATCTATAAGTCAAATTTTGTCAAATTATACTCAATTCATTGAAAGAAGTACTGGCAATTTATTCAAGTTGTAATTCATGAACAAAGTACATGTACTGACAATTTATTCAAGTATGAAAGAGGTCATTATTATACTTTTCCCGTTCTTAATTTGAAACTGTCTAATTATCCCCGCACATTCGAAGAAAGTTTGGGGATATTAATATAGCCTCCGTCTGTCTGTCTGTCCGTCCGTCCTTCCGTGACACTTTCCTTGTGACTCAAACCCCTCCTACAGTTTTGGATTTAGGGATTTAATTTTGTTGTAGAGTTGTTGCATATAGTCTGCAGATGCGCAATAAGCTTTCGGATTTCTTATATTGCTCCTGGTGCAAACAAGAGGCCCCAAGATGTCAATTTTTACACATGTGGCATGTGACATAAACTCCTCCTTTATTTATGGATTTATGGATTTAATTTTGTCTTAGAATTGTTGCATATAGTCTGTAGATGCGCAATACACTTTCAGATTTTTTATCTTTATCCTGGTGCAAACAAGAGGCCCCAAAATGTTGATTTTGACCAAGGGCTAAAGTTGTGGATTTTGACACATGTGGTATGTAACACAAACTCCTCCTACATTTTTGGATTTAGGGATAAAATCTTTATGCAGAATTAATGCAAATTGTCTGTAGAATTGCAATAAGATTTCGGAATTATGATTCCGGTTCCAACTTTGGTAAATTTCCTTAAAATGTCAAAAACTCGTATTTTTTTAATTTGAGCATATAATTATGTATTTTAGCAATTGTTTGATAGAAAATGAGACCTTGAATAATTTAAATTCTAAAATGCGATTCCAAGTTTGGTAAATTTCCTGAAAGTCTCAAAGACCACTTATTTTTTTGGAATGCTACCTAGCAACCATACTAAAAATAATTTGTTTAGTTTAGGACAAACATTTTTACTAGATGGATTTCAAAAATATTCGATTCCAATTTTGGTAAATTTCCTGAAAGTCTCAAAGACTACTTATTTTTTTGAATTCTACCTAGCAACCTTACTTTAATAGATGATTTGCCAGTTACTTATGTTTTTGTCAGTTCTAGTCAAATTTTGTGGTTTTTGGGCAAACCTTCAAAGGGAAGTTACTCCTACACCGGACGAACAAACATAAAATGTGCACATTTGTTTTAAAGTACGGTCTTCGTGCATAGCCAATGTGGACAAAGTAATCCCCTACACAATATTCATGATATTCTGCAGTAAGTTAGCATATTTTCGAATTCATAATACTTTCTTAGTCACTGAGAAGGCAGTTCCAGTTAGTACAATCGTTTATTTTTATTAGTTGAAACAAAGATTACTTGACAGCATGGTAAGCGCTATTTGGGATTGGGTTTTGAATTATGTTGCTGACTAAACATCGGCTAAAGTTTAAACTTTCATAACTTTTGATTTCAAATGATTTATTTTTTGGTTGGTTTTCACAAACAGGGAACCATTCTGTCCCCTTGAGTTTTTTCGAAAAGTTACCTCCCTTTTGGGTTTTGCTAAATTCATTCTGTTGATTGCAGAACTGGCAAATGGTCTATTTAGGACAAACACTTTCATCAATTTTATTTCAAAAATATTTGATTCCAGTTTTGGTATATTTCCTGAAAGTCTCAAAGACCAGATATTTTTCGGAATTCTGCCTAACAACCATATATCCTTAAATTCTTTTTGTAAAAATAACGACTATAAATATTTTGATTTCAAAAATATTAAGAAAAATTATGCCCAGGGTGTGAAACAACTGTTTTCTGCGTCAAACTGGGAGTGTGGGGATAGCTGTCGTTACGACAACCTCTAGTTGCATTTTTGTTTTCCAAAATATGCTTTTGAAGTAGAACATTGTAGCAATAAACTGATAAAACAGAAATTTACCAGTTTGATAACACATTCTTAAATCTAGGAGTGAGTGACCAATATCTACTCGTGTACAAATAGTTTCTCCAAACGTGCATGTATATGTGCAGTTTAAACGAGATTAAACTACAAATTGATTAAAAATTCCAATTGTCCGCTGGCATTTCGATTGATTTACATGTAAAAGAATGACTTCTTTTTATTTTCTGGGGAACTTTTGTTAATTGCTGGCATTTGACTTATATATTCAACATATTTTATTTTATTTTTTGGGTGGGGGGAAATCTTTATCGCCCTCGTTTAAAATTTTCTTTCGCTTCTTAAAGTCTAGTTTTTTTTTGTTTTTTTTTTTTTGCCTTTCGCTTTGCTCTAAATGTCGAAAGGCACATTGATAGTAAAATAGGAATTGACGATAAATATACGTAATATGAGTACAAAATAGCACAAATAAATGACAAATATTCAAATTGGAGAAAATATTGTAAAAGGGGGCTCAATACAGGGTCCTGCCCTCAAGCACCTGTGTGTGAACTCCGTGTAAGACTTATATTTTCTTGTTTGCTATATGAAAGAAGGTAATGATGTGTTAATCCATCATACAAAATTCCTACACATACAAGACAAATCTAAGACAAAGGGAAAAGTGTTTTTATTGTTATTCTTGTTTTTCAAAAGTATATTTTCCTTAGTTTTCTAGAGAAAACATTATGGTATTAAACAAACCTTTTTCGTATTTTCTGTTTCTTTTTAATTTCGGGACCGACCATTTAACTTGAAAAGGAGGGGGGGCTATGTTTTTTTTTTCTAAAAAAATATTTTGGAGCTAATTTTATGTGAAAAAAAATATTTTGGCTGCCAAAAGGATAAAAAAAAATTCTGAAGGAGGCTTTCTGCCCCAAAAAATAATGTTAATTTTGAAAAAAAAAATATTTTGTTGATACACGTGAAAAAAATAATTTTTTTTTTTTCGCACAAAGCGCGAAAAAAAATTCTGTCCAGAAAAAACATACCCCCCCCTTTTTCAGGTTAAATGGGGGTCAACTTTGATATTATTGTTGGAACGATACATGATAAACGCCGTCTGTCGTGCGTAAACACGTCGCCAAGCCGTTTCGTTTCAAAAAACGTTAACTGGACAAATTTGTTGAAGGCAAAGATCATGGTGTCAAATTTTTATTTTACAACGCCAATGTATAGTAAAAAGATTATATTACACCTTTTGAAAGGCACATTGCCAATATTTCATTTAACTTTGAACTTTAAGAATAATAAATATTCGGCTGAAGCTTTGAAAACAAGAGATAGTCTATTTTCCAACGTAAAACAGTCACTGGACATTTTATTTGAACTACCGATTGCGATAAAAATTTTCAAGATAGCAAGTTTAAAGTACAGAGATTTTTGTTCATGAAAAGCACATTTTAAAAATGTGTTTTATTTTCATAAATAGTGTGTAAAAAGCCGTCAAATGTTATCTGAATTTTGTTATGCCCGGATTGTACTTGTAGCGTCTTCTCACTTCTTTGTTCATTTCTACAGAAATCGTTTATGATGTCAGCTTTTACGTCTACTTTTCCACCAGTGCCTCAATTTTGAGCTCCGAAAACGTAATTTTAACTAATTTAGCAGAAATAATTGAAATCTCTCTTTCGGAGAATGTAACGCGTTACATACGTAAAACGGTACATTCTAGCATTTTTGGACGGGCAATACTATGTTATTTGAAAGCTGCAATGTGTTTTATTCCCAACATGCATTATCTTTGTAGGAAATAGTATAAATATACCACTCAAAGTCTATCACTTTTTCTTATTAAAAATTAAGATGACTCCAAGCTCTCATTAATTGCAAATTTGCTTAAGTGTCACCAATATCGCGCGGAACGACTTCAAATCTAAGCCATTTTCTGTGTTTTCCACGGCCCTTTGAAGACAGCGATGTCGATGATCTCAACAAATCCCCTCCATCTATCTTTTATTTTTCAATTATTTTGACATAGTATTTACCTTTTATCGCAGTTCGACAAGAAATTTAACTTGTTCGTTTCTTTTTAATTATCTCCTTTGAAACACATTTTTCACTCTTTTTAGATATCATTTCATAAAGTACCTTTGTACAATTAATGCACTCATCTTAAATAACAGGATGTAGAGCGAATATTTTCTTCACTAAATAAATATCGATTGTCGTTTGAAAAAAAAATACAATTTCGAAATGTTGATCAAAGAAATTACAATGATGCTAATTATTTGCGTACTTGTTAGGAAAATTATTTGCCTATACTCCAAGTCTACTCCCTTTATTCGATCGCTTGTCCTCAGGACGGAACATTGTTGTAAAATTGGTTAATCGGTTCATATAATTTGGAAAGAAGCATTTTGTTAATCTTATGCATGGAATTCAACGTTTTGGTCATTACAGAACTACATGTATTAATTACTGCTATTTTTTATTTATCAAAATGTTCATGCAAGGTATCACGTATATCGCATATGGAATTGCACATTTAAAGGAAGTTGTAAAAAAAGATTAAAATTACTAAATATTTGAAGTCTACAAACTAAACTTGATTTTATTACCTACCACAAAGTTTGAAATAAGATATGCACTTCAAAAAAAAACATAATAAAAAAAAACTTTTAAAACAATTCTGTAACAACCAATCGCAGAACAGCCTCGCTTTAGACTCCTTTTAAATAGCAAAATATGAAAAAAAATGCAATCAAAATTCAGCAAAGGAAACAATGAAGTCGTTTTTAATTTTGTTTCTGTTTGTTGTGATTGCTGATTTCTTTTACGGGTAAGAAATAATTTTTACTTGTGTAGGTCTAAAATTTACTATGGAAGCCCGTTTCTATAATTCTAGTTCTAATTGAACTTGTTAGGACAAAGTTTACATAGCTCCACTATCCTTAGCAGATTGGACTTTATGAGGACTTTTACTTGCTATGAGGTATGAGTAAAGCTCATTGTTGAAGGCCTCGTGGTGACTTCAAGATGAAGAACAACAATAAAAGCGTTGTTCCATTGCTTATTATAACCATGTATTTGTAGAGACTTTGTCTCATTTGCATTTACTCCATATCCTTAACTGTTAATTTTCGGTTAGTTTTTCTCTATCAGCTTTAAAACATTACATGTTTGTATTTTGGTTTACGGATTTACGTAAAATGTTTTGATTTGAAATGACAATATGTAGAAAATAAATTCGCAATTCACAGTTATTTGGGTATTTTTTCATTTACTTGTTATTACAACTTGTGAAGTGGGGTCTTACAAAGCACATGACCTTTGCTTCGGAAATCACACACAATACAATTTCGGCTTAGTTATCCGTTATTTTGCAAGCACATTTTTCTTCCTCAGAATTACAGTTTCAACAATTCTAGAATAGTTGAATATATTACTGATCGATCTTTTTTTTTATTAAAATTGTGTCTTTCATCTACATAAAATAATTGTTCCTTTCATCAAAACTAGAATATGAAACGATTCGACAAGAGAAGTTTAGCAACATCGTTGATGGATCGTGTATATTATCAAGGAGAGAACATAACACAAATTTCTAGAATTATAAACATAATGGATGTTTTCTTTATTACATTATGTGATCGTGATTGGTTCAATAAAAAGGGATGGTAGGACGAAAGTCCTGTGAAAATGGATGTAGAATCCCGAATTGCGGGTAAAATAATTTGTCAATCCCTATTTCCCGCTAAAAATCATGTAACTGGGAAATTTATCCTTCAGTATCAGGAGAACTTCTGCAAAAGTCAATAAAGAGGATTCGGCCACATCTAGTATGAAACAAAAAGTTTTACTGTGAAGTTAATGTTTTTCTTGAAGCGGTTGTCTAAAAGCTCTTTTACAACCGCTCAAGACTAAGGTTAAACAAAGCAATAAGTACATTTTGTAAGTGGTATTGTGACTCAGTTATAATATTGCACTGAAGAGATGGTCAAGTAATGTAATACTAGATGTTTTATTCAAGGGGGGTCCTTTAAAACAAATCTCTAAAATAATACAACTATTAAACCTCAATAGTTTTGCATTACTAGTTGTTTTATTCAAGGAGGGTCCTGTAAGACAAATCTCTTATGTAATACAATTATTAAACCTCCAGAGATGTCTCCTTCATAACATTTTCAGATTGAAATAATTCGTTCTCTAGTTAGAATATACTTGTTGACGGAAATTGCAATTTCAGGTTTTTTTTAAATAATCAAAGTCCCGTAACTCTGGAAAAAAGAACCACTGACAACATAAGGTGGTATGCCACTATTACGGCCTCCCGTTGACTCCTATGTTAGATTCCGTGATTTAAAAAAAAATGAATTTTTGCTGGAACTTGTCATTCCGTTAAAATAACGTATGATAAAATGAATACATTTAAACCATATGTTGTGTACAGTATAGAAAATAAATTTCAGTTGAAACGTTCCGGCGTATTTTGTATATAGTCACAACAAAGAATTTTCGGTTTTTGGTCGTATTTCATTCGATCCGTTCTAAATTCTGACACAACTTCAGCATGTTCTCTCAACTGCTCTCCATAATTCACCCAGTAATATTCTATGCTCTTTTGATTATACTATGTTCCAACTGGTTGATGTCACGTCAAAATTGGCGCATTGGAAAAGTGTAGCGGCTCCTTAAAAAACGAGAGCTTTATTCTGTCATTCCCAACAATCTTCCAAGTATCAAGAAAATTATCAATGCGTTCTTTAGGTAGAGTGAGTACGACGTGTGGACGGACAGATGGACAAACAGAAGGACGGACTTGCAAACGGACGGACATCGGTATACCATAATACGTCTCGTCACAGACGGGCGTATAAAGTCTATTTTTGTAATTGAGGATGTCACTGTGACTCCATCGGTCAATAGTCTAAGACCAGTAAATCGTCTATGAAACTATCAACCTTTGAAACACAGGGGCCGGTAACATACGATATTGATAGACCGGGTCCCATATATATGTATATATATGGGACCCGGTCTATCAATATCGTATGTATATATATGGGACCCGGTCTATCAATATCGTATGTTACCGGCCCCTGTGCTTTGAAAGACTACTAAGGCATCCGGTGACTTCAAAATGACGCCCTTGATTTTCGATTTCGGTATGGATATTTGTGTCTCCCAAGAACAACCAAGTCGAGCAAATAACTGTCTCTTGTGTTAAACTAAATGATCATAAATACTAAAATGTATTATTATTATGACTTTTATCTTAAAATTATGAAGTAAGATCTCATAATTATGAAATAATGTCACATAATTATGAGATAATTATTTTGTAATTATGAAATAACTATCTCATAGTTATGAAGTAATATCTCATAATTATGAGATGATTTACTCATAAATGTGACTTATTTTTCTCATTTCATGGGCATATCATTATCTCGTATAATAAAATAACATCCAATGATTTTTGGAAATTATATTTCATAGTTATGAAATGACATCTCGGAATTATGAGATATAATTTCATAATTATGAGATCTTTTTTCTTCATGTGGCATCAATGCGCTTTGTTACAACCACTATTGTAATTCCTCATTCAACTCAAAGGTTTTTATCAAACAATATTCATCTTTACGTAAAGCGACATTTTACAATAAAACCTGTACTTTGAATCCAAATTATGTTGAAAAAATTTACAAAAAGTGATTAGGAAGTAAAAAATGTTTGATAAAGATTTATTCCAGCCATTGTTGTGATTACAGCGGTTGTGAAAAGGCTTCCGTTTGGACCAACCAGTATGATCGATACCTTCAACTATATCACCCGCCGTGCCCGGTCCCGGCTTATGAATAGGCCCGCAGCATCCTCTGAGCTTGGAGTATGAGTCTTCCTAACAGAGGACCCCGAGGGAACCCCGGGATATAGAAATAGGACCTATTCCGTGGTTGTGCGGGATTAATAAATACACAACCCGTCTTTCGGATGGGATGTAAACTCAGGTCCACGTGTTGGAATAAATGCCACGCTTCCTGCACGTTAAAGAACCCTTGAAGTAAGCTCTTTTTTGAGTGGTCCGTAGGTGATCGGCTACAAGGCTAAATTCCCCGCCCTTTTCGATTTCAACCTACTTTTCCAGTGGCAATCAGAATTTCCCGTCCCATGGCCTTTTCCATTTCCCGAAGTGATTATTTATTAACAACCTTGTTCTCGTCTTGATATAGCTGAAATATTGCTGAGTAGACGTTAAACAATATTCAATCAATCAATCAATCAACTACAAACATGTATATCACTTTAACGACCAGTACTACCGTCCTAGCTTTAAACAAAATGTTGTTCGGTGATATGAGTTTTTTACTGTTCGCTTTTTAGTTTTGAAATACTTTGGATTTCAAATCTTCTGTTTTGTTAGAAACTTTAAAAAAGAAATAATTCAAGCGAAAAAGACGATTTGTTGCAGAATTAATCTTTGGGAGAATTTGTCGGGTACAATTCAAAAGTAGATGGGGGTAATAACAAAATTACTGAAGAGAGTTATCAAGAGCTCAATGTCAATGAGACAAAAAGACAAACGAGGTGGAAACGACCTGAAAGCATATACCAAAACTTTATCAGCGGACATCCTTCTGATCTTGTCATAAACACCATTGGGGATTTGAAAAGTATGATATGTTTTAATTAAATTTGTGCAATTAGGCCCTATCAAGTTAATTTGTAGATTCTCATCCACCTGTAACAAAAAATCTGGGGCGGGTGGAAGGGTTTTATTTTATTTTATTTTTTTTTTATTGATTTTCACTCAAATTGATAGGAATTAAAAGAAAATTTCTGAATAATTGAAAATAAAAAAAAAATTGAGCTGAGAAAAATGGGGCCAGGGAATATTATTATATATTACATATGGTATAAGTTCCTATTAACCTCATTGGCTAATATACTCACGTGATTTTAAGAATATTTAGTATATTTCAGCGTTGTTTCTATTTTAAGTATATTGACGCTATGTTTCTATTTTTAGTTTTATTGGCGCTCAATGTCTGGTTGGACTTTCAGACTGTAGTTTTTTATTGAGAAATGTCTAATGAAAAAATATTTTAAAAAAATATTGGAAAACGCTGTACACATTAATTAGGAGTTTCCGCCGGAGAAATAAAAGGGGATATTAAAATATTTTTTACAGAGCAACCACTGAAATCAATGAAAAATATATTTAACAGTCGTCACATGTTTGTTTCATTGCACATTTCACGTAAACACGCTAATAAAAAGGCTTATTGTTTGTTTTTTATTTGCAAATATAAGAGAAATGTCGGCATTTATATATCCTACAAGCACTCATGTAACCCATTTTAGATAATGGCAGATCCACATGCGACTTCAAATAAAGGTTCTATTTCTAATTAAATTTCAATTGTATTGACAAAATTTTCCTCCACAAAAATGTAATGAGATATCATAAAACTACATATGTAATATGTATTCGTCCTCGGTCAATATAAACCTAACAGGTCCATATTTAACATATTGACCTCGTAAAAAGTCCATAATTGATAAATATTGTCACTGGCTAGGGTTTATGTATTATATATTGTGACTTTTGATATTTTTTTCTCCTTAGAGCTTCCGGTTGTCAAACCTGTACAAGATCGAAATCTAAGAAAGAGAGGTATACCACTAGGTGTAATATTTGGGGATTGTTCAGATGCACTAGATACAGGTAAAGTAAAACTTTTATACTGATGATGCTTCACGTCAAAACTTTGAAATACATAACAAGAAAAAAAATCACGATTTGATTGAATAATCAATAGCCTTCTCACAAAAAATCTTACTACAAAAATTTTGTAAGTCTTTAACATTTCATATCGACTAACGATTAAAATTTGTCGTTAGATTTTTTGTGAAAAGGGATGCAGAAGTCACTAGTCGTTTCTTCCCTTCACCAATTCATTCTTTACCTCAAGTAACTTTGGTTTAAAATACGTTTGACCCTTTTACAGTATTATCACCTTTTCTATAATTCTAATGCTGTTCTCGTCAAGTTCATTCCATAGGAGATCAAAATGTTCTCCAACATGTGGATAAATTGAACTTGCGATTTCCTTGGATTTTGAAAATGTCACGAACTTTAATTTCTTCAAAGATACCATAAAAAAAATTTATTTCGAGTATTAATCAATGTAAAAAGTACTTACTCAAAGCATACATTGTTTATCTATCTTGAATCACCTATGATCGATTTGCTTTTGTTGATTTCCATTCAATGTGAATTTCATATCCGGTGACATCACAGTATTGATTATAAAGGCCTGCGACGGGGTAGAAACTAAAACGCATGAAAATGTGGAATTAGAGAAATAAAATCTATAATTTGCAAGTCGTTGATTATCATAGTTCTACTGTTTCAAGCTTCTCGCTAACAGAGTTTAACGCTTTCGACAATAGAACCACGATAATCAACGACTTGAAAGTATATAAATTCTATATTTTTCCATTGCTACATACGACAGTACCCATGTAGAGCTTCTGTACCTCAGTAACGGGTATTACTTGACAGTTTACCCTTTTTTGATATCGGACAGTTTTAATTCTTAAGCTAGCATCAATAAAAACATTTTGTTTGAATCGTGTATGGTAAAACTTCTTTCGTGATAAGCAATGAAGGGATATCGAGTAAATTAACATGATACAAAGTCTCTACAAATACATGGTAAAAGAAAGCAATGGAACGACGCTTTTAATATTGTTCTTCATGTTAAAATTACCAATCTGAAAGCCTTAAACAATGAGCTTTGCTCATACCTCACTCTAAGTCCAAGCACCGGTTTGAACGGAATTCATTCCTAATTGTCGAGCAACGCTACATCTATGCTCTTCATTATCCATGAATGAAGGGTTGTTAACAAACATACACTTAATAGGCAAAGTGTTCTGATAATTGCCCATCACAAAGACCAACAGAAGACAATCACAACACTCAAACAACCATTGGGAATTCGTCGAGTCAAAAGTAAGTAAACTTGGCATAATAAAGTCATGAGATGTGGGCAAATAAACAGGTAGTCAGAATAACATTTTGATATTACAAAAAAATAAGAAGAATGATAGTGCAACCGGCTTTGGAAAAATTCTCTCAAAGCATAAGTATTCATATAGAACATCCATCTCTCGCACTTGGAATCTTTTTTACGGATTCCACAGGAGAGACAAACTCCAGTGTAACAAAAGCAATGAAGGGATATTTATAAATTCATTCAGACATCTGTTTGTGTGATCTATTTGTTGGGTTTGGTGTAGGTCATTCAGCAAATATCTGATACTACTGTTTAGGCCATGAAAACAAAAATATTGGTTCTCAGGCCCTCCCTCATCTAGTTGAAGGCTTAAAAAAGTCCCTTTTTGCCATTGCAATAAAATAAAAATTGTAGTGGTTGTTACAATGTAAAAAAGCTGCCTCATCTATTTTTTGGCAAATAAAAAAGATAAACCCCCCCCCTCATCAGTTTCAATGAAAAATGGCCTGAGATCCAATTAATTTACTTTGTATGGCCTTAGTTTTTTGTTTGTTTGTTTGTTTTGTTTTGTTTTGTTTTTTTTTTTTCGTTTTTTGTTTTCGTTTTTGTTTTTGTTTTTTTTGCTTTTTATGTCACCCCAGACTTTGTCGGGGTGACATGTTGTTATTCTTCTTCCAATAATTTTTGTCCGAGCGATTATTCGGAAGTGGCTGGACCAATTGATTTCAACCTTTGCACAAAGTTAGATCACCATCTGAAGTTGTATGCTGTGCCTTTAAAATTTTCAAAATGGCTGCTTTCAAGATGGCCGCCGAAATACGTCAAAATTTCAACATTGTCGGACTTCAACGAAAATTGATTTCTAGGTAGATTTTGACGCTGCGAACAATGTGGAATCATCGAATGGTTAGTCTGGGGTGACATCGGCTATTGCTTGCAATTGCAAATCTAGTTTGTTTTTGCTTTTGTTTTTGGGGGTTTTGTTTGTTTGTTTGTTTTTTGTTTTTTCTTTTTGCAACTAATAGATAGTTTACTAATATTAAATGAGACCTCTCCAATTGCAATATAAAATTAAAAAAAATACTCTGCATGCAATGGCGACACAAAAACTATATATCAAACAAATGAACGACAAGACTGAGGACAAAATTAGGAAATTTAAAATATACAATCAAGAGAAGGGGTGTCGGAAACGACAGTAGTTAACTATGGGGAAAAGTCGTAGGTTTTCAAAAAACGTTT
>MJUU01015522.1:54629-74808 GCA_002080025.1 Modiolus philippinarum | reverse complement strand
TGTTAATGAAATCTCTTTGGAAATATCAGATAAAAAATAGGGGTCACCGATCATATTTTTGACAAAATCATGAAAATGTGGTTTTCCCCTTACAATTTCTTTAGAATTATCTCCCTTTAATAAAATAAGAGTTTTCCAAAAAGTGACATACTTTACGAGCTGACAGCATAAATGTTGCTTATTTCATATGATTTATTATCCATTAACTATTTAAAATAATTTTTACAACATTTTAATGATAAATTCAAATTTTCATCAGATGCGCCAGATGGATGCGCAGTTTTAGACACCCGAACCACCTTAATTATGACTCCGTTGGCTGTAATCTTTGTTGAGGTCAAAAGTTTTGAAGGGACCGCCCAGGGACTATTACCACTCAATTTGGCTTAAATTGTTCAAGCCGTTTCAGAGGAGATTTTCATTAAAGGCATTTCAAAAAGGGGCCTTTGTTAATCTATGTTCCCGACTGGTGGTCGACTTGAATCTGATGTATCTGAACACATTTTAAAAAGGTGGCCAACAAAGGACTAAGCTTTGTTCTAATAAGAAAAGTAGTTTGAGAGAAGATCCTTGAATGTGCTTTCCGTAGGCTAAATATTAAAATGTGTTCTTGTTGCTGGCCATCTTGGACAAAGCTCAACCATTCGGAACTCATTTTTTAAAGGGGGTAGACCTGGGGTAGGACTAGATAACTATGTTTTTCACTCTTTTATTAGTTACACAAACAAATAGAATCATTACAATTGGTATTATCAAAATTTTTAAATTGTAAAATTTTTTCCACAAAGCAAATGAATATTAATTTTGTCATGAAAACAAATACCCAACATCCTGTTATTTATAATGAGGGCATTTTACTCTACATTTTTGCAATGCTGTCCATAGATAATGAAAACATGTAAAAGTCAGATTTCTTCCAAGGGAGGTAATTTATAGCACAGATTCAGCAACTTTATGGATTTTTACCCACTTATTCTAAATTAAGAAAAAATGGGACGGTAGAATTTTCTAAAATTTTAATATATCTTACATATACTAGTTTTCTTTCTATTCTCAGTTTTTGGTGAATATTAAACGACAGAATTTTTTTACAAGATGTGTTTAATAGTGATCAAAATAGAGTAAAAATTTCAGCCTATACTATTCAGAGCTCCCATTATATCAGTTCAAACTAGTTAAATTTACTATCATTATTCATAATTACTTTCACATATGTCTAAACTACAGAATTTTGCATTTGAAATAAATTTAAATCATATACAAATTTAATTAGAGCCAATTTTATACATCACAACCAAGTCCTGAACAGACCAAATAATATGAGGAAACAGGGTATCTTTGATGACCACTAGACATAAAAAATTTTGAAAATTGCTGAAAGTCGACATGAACATGTGTAGTTTTGATACTGAAAATATTAAGAAAATTAAACGAGTAGAAATATTTAGGCTTTCCCAGGTCTACCCCCTTAAAAAGGACCACACAGGGACTAGTTTGGCTAAGTTTGGTTCTTATTTACTCTGTGGATTCACATAAAAAGATATTTGAATACTTTCTCATCGGATACTGTTTTAGAATTTATTCTCCACTGGTGGCTGTTTTGGATGTTACGCGAATCTGTCATACAGAATTTTGAAAGAGAGCCAAATAAACACAGTTGTGAAAAAGTTTGGTTTCAGTTGGCTAGATAGTATTATAGGAGATCTTTTAATGTGTTATATTACGTATTATTTTTGATGAAACCCGTGCCATGAATTGGATTTCATCAATAACCCAAGATTAAAAGAATATTTACATCGTATCTACCCCAATGAACTTGAAATTAAAGAGACAACCGATACACCCGGTTCTGCTTAATACCTTGACCTTTTGTTATAAATTGACGAACATGGACGTCTAAAATCTAGATTATATGACAAACGTGATGATTTTGACTTTCCAATTGTGAATTATTTTCCCTTTCTCTGCAGCAATATACCTGCATCCCCAGCATATGGGGTATATATTTCACAATTAATCCGTTACTGTAGAGCGTGCAGTACATACAGTGACTTTGTGTAAAGAGCAAAAGCACTGTCACAAAAACTTCTGAGTCAGGGATATGTTCAGCCTTTGTTACTTTCGTCCCTTCAGAAATTCTATGGCCGTCACCACGACATCATAGATAGATATGAAATGTCAGTGTCACAAATAAAAACTGACATTTTCAGCTAGATTCGCGTCTTCCCGGATTTGACATTACCGGTTTTGACTTTACCCTGGATTGACCCACTGGCAGTGTGACGGGTGCTGTACACAGAGCAGGACATGCTTACCCGTCCGGAGCACCTGGTGTCACTCTTGTTTATTGAGAGTTCACATTGTTAGTGCTTTAGTTTTTTGTGTTGTATATGTAATGTTCGTGTTTTGTGGGCATGTGGTGTCTTTGGTCTTCCGTCTTTTGGTGTTCTTGCTTTTGCCTTGTGAATGCTGCTACCGTCTTTCCAACACTGCATTTGATGTCCTGTTCTAAGTTCCCTTAACCACAATACTGCCAATATGCGTTAAGAAAATGAAATCTTGCAGAGTAGTTGGTGTTATTTCGTGTGTTGTGTTTTCTTTAGGCACTTTGGTCGTCTTTTTGCTGATGATAAGACCAGTCCTTGATGCCCTTCTTATATTTCATTTCAATAGATTGTCAGACAAAGTGTGATGCAGTATGCAAAATCAAAATGGTCTGGCTGATTAGTATCCTCTTGACTCGGTTTCCTCTGTGAGTCTAATGATCCAGACAGCTGCTAGAAGGAATAAATAAGCAAAGGGACAATAAACTTCATTGCTATATTCCTGTCTTAATGCCAAATGGGTCTTTCAGTTAACCTTTATGCATTTTGAGTCGCTGTATTTTTGTAAAATGTTCCAAATTACCAAATAAGCTTCTCAAATATCTCATAATGCCCAATTAGTTGTTAAAGCACTGATCTATCAAGACTATCAGACACTTTCTGTATACCGACTTCATGAAATGAAGAATTGAATTTTAGTGGTTGTATGGGCATTACCTTTATTCAAAACGACTGGCCTTGTACATAATAAAATTAATTCTATAATCCTATAATATTCACTTTAGTTTTGGAATGCGGTTACACAATCTCTCTAATCGCTGTATTATGTATAAAGCTGTATTTCTACTTTTTCTTTGTTTTCAAAAATGCTTTATTAAATGCTGTATCAAAATCTCTTCATTTGCTGTAATATCTTTATAGCTGCATGTCTGCTTTTACTTTATTTGGAATAAATGAAATACACTTAGATACAGAAACATGGGGATAAATATTCAAACATTGAAAACATTCATGCCAATTGACAACAGTCGATGAAAATCAAGCAGACGTAGTAACAATTTATATATAACTTAAACAGCAAAGGTATCGGAAATTCAATTTTTGCAAAAGTTCTTTTTACATATGTGAAGCTTTCATACGACGGATAATAAAAATAATTTCTTTAACGTGTAAATAAATACAATTATTTCTCTGCCATTGCATATTACAGATGAGAGGCATAAAAAGACAAATAAAAAAAAATTTTGGAAGGAGGTATTCTTGGATTTTCCCTTTTTCTACCTTTTTTCGGTATTCGTTTAATGTTTAGCTTAAGCAGGGATAATGTAGGTATAATAATAAAAAAACAGACTTGAGAAAATATCAAATTCATGTTGCCAATTAACAATGAAGGATATGGAGAAAATGCACATGAAACAAAGTCTCTGCAAACATTGGTAAAACATGTAATGGGTCAGTCTTTTTATTGTTGTATTTCATCTTATAGTCAACATGAGGCCTTAAATTATGAGTCTGCTCCTACCTCATAGCAACTTAAAGACGGCCCTAACTCACGGTTTGATCGCAAGTCATTACTAATTGTCGATCAATGCCACTCCAATATTTCTCTTCACCCATGGATGTATGAGTCGTCAGCAAAAGCAAACATAAAATTAACTGGTACAATACTCTCACAACTGCTGTTACCCGTTGCCGAAAAAAAGACTCATAGAAAACAATCACAACATATAAACAACCACAGGACATTTATCGAGTCAATTGCAAGAAATCTTAGGACAATAAAATAGAGAGATGTGGGCGTTGTAAATAGAATGGTCAGAATAACATTAGGAATATACAAAAATACAATGCCAAAATTCGAAAGTACATTGTATGAAAGTGCATCCATATGAAATATAATCCCAAGAACAAGTACACCATAACGGATATAAAGGGAGAGCATACATCTCTCGCATGTTGAAATCTTTTTAAGGACTCCACAAGCTCGAAAATATTGTCATGCTCCGTTACAGAATTTGATTATACAAAATGCCTTTATACCTTTTTTCTTGTCGATTGCCTCATCTGCACAAAATTGCATCAATCAATCAAATATTTGACAGCTTGCATTCACAAAAAGTATAAAACATAGTTTTTTTTTGCGAGAAATGATTTGCTTTCGTAACTACGAATATGAAAGGTAAGACATTTTCTAGTCAAATTAAACTATTTTTTCTGGGAATCTGTATATATATTTTGTCCATATCTCCCGATTTTACTTGTGAAGTTTTCTTACAAGCAAAATAAAAATATAAAAATATATGTTGCGAGACAGCTTAATGTCATATAAATTGGACAAAATAAGAAAGTTTGTATTGCTGTCGTGCATGGAGAACAACAAAATAAAAATAGCCAATAAAACTAAAATCTAAAAATATATATACAAGAAAGGAAAGGCCCAAATTTTCGGAGTTAACTCCTTTAGCGAGGGTGAAAAAAGAAGAACAGGACATCATTTTTGTCTTCCTGGACACAGCCAGCATGATCTACAGGTCACTATTCTAAAAATAGAGCAGTGCTCAAGGTCCCCCGCCTTAGAGTTGTCTGTTCCTTTTACCTGAAAAACGGTACAAGATGAAAAAAAATGTTTGGGGAGAGTTTTATTGCATTTTTCACGAGGAAGCATTTGCAAAAAACCCCATCAAAATCCGATGAAAAATAAAAAAAAACATTTTTTGGCACCCCCACCCCCCCAACACCTTTGACCCCAATTATCTTGAAAACGGTAAGAGATACCAGAAATCTGTTGGCATATGTATGAAAGCATTTATTGAGAGGAATCTAATGGAAAAAATCCCATCGAAATCGGATAAAAAATAAAAATTTCCCACACGGACCAAATTTTGGTGCAATAAATTCTATTTTTAGAAATTGTGACCTTGACCTTTGACCTGCTGACCCCAAAATCAATAGGGTTATTGCCCTTCCCTATTCCTTCCATCTGTATAAGTTTTGTTTCAATTGGGCAAGGGATACTCAAGTTATCATCCGGAAACCCCCATCCCCCAACACCTTTGACCCCAATTATCTTGAAAACGGTAAGAGATACCAGAAATCTGTTGACATATGTATGAAAGCATTGAGAGGAATCTAATGGAAAAAATCCAATCGAAATCGGATAAAAAATAAAAATTTCCCACACGGACCAAATTTTGGTGCAATAAATTCTATTTTTAGAAATTGTGACCTTGACCTTTGACCTACTGACCCCAAAATCACTAGGGATCTTGCCCTTCCCTATTCCTTCCATCCGTATAAGTTTTGTTTCAATCGGGCAAGGGATACTCAAGTTACCCGGAAACGAAATCCGGAATGACGGAATGACGGAAAGGCGAATTCTATAGTCCCCCGCTTTCGCGAAAGGCGGGGACAACTAAAGTGGAAGGAGGTCGTGATCATAGACGTATGCTTGAACAGCGAATCATCCATCGCCTCGGTACAGTGCGTCCCAGGGGAATAAATGTAAAACAGAACACCGTAGATTAGATAGTGTTTTTTGTATTAACTAATCATCCGTTGTTTGTCTTTTTGTTATTTATTTGTTTATCCATTGACTTTGTAATTTCTTGTAATTTTAGCTAATCATTTTTGGTATCTATTTAGTAATTTCCACGTATACACCTAACGTTAAACATTTTTTCTATTTAGGCCATGTCTTTGATGTTCTTATTACAGGGTTTTAGTTGGAGACGACAGAAGTGAGACGTGTCTCTGGTCACGGTGATGTCCTGTTCTTCTTTTTTAACCCTCGCTAAAGGAGTTAACTCCGAAAATTTGGGCCTTTTCTTTCTTGTATATATATTTTTTAGATTTTAGTTTTATTGACTATTTTTATTTTGATGTTCTCCATGCACGACAGCAATACAAACTTTCTTATTTTGTCCAATTTTTCTTACAAGCAACTCGATGAATGCACTGTGATCGTTTATATGTTGTATTGTCTATTGGTCTCTTTTTGGGCAACGGATGACAGTGTTTATAAGAGTACTTTGCCCGATATGGTATGTTTATTGTCAACCCCGCATCCATGACAAAAATGATGTAAAACAGCGGATGGATGTGACGTTGTTCAACATTAAGCAAGTTAATTCCGCTTAAACCAGTGCCAGGGGCCTTCTTGGACTTCTTATGAATTAAGGGTGTCTCCTCTTTGGTGAAGGCCTAATGGTGATTTCATAATGAAGAACAACAATGAAAGTGTTGTTCCATTTACCTAATCTTTACCTTGTTTTTATAGGGATTTTGTCCAATGTACATTTACTACATATCCCTTTATTTGGTCATGTCTATTTATTTAATTCTCCATTTCTGTATATGCAATATGGGCTTTTCTTTGAATACATGAGTTCAATATCTCTCACTTTCTATCGCACTGCAAATAACCCCCTATGTTTTTATAATGAAGTGGTATATTTTCCAAGTAAAAAAATACAGTGTCTTTGAACCTTGTATGGCTGACTTGTACAGTGCTTTTCGTACGATATAAAGAAAGTTGCTGCTCATTGCATATACAGTGAAACTTGATTTAAGAGGTCACCTTTGGGAAGAAGTTAAACTGGCCTTTTAAGAAAGGTGGCCTTTAAAATGAGGTGTAATTTATATGAAATAAACGAAGGGAACTTTAAAAGGTGACCTTTAAAATGAGGTGGCTGCTTATTCAAGGTGAGCGCTAAGGCAAGTTTGACTGTATTTAAATATAAAATAAACAAATGGGACAGTGATATTGGTCATAGATTCAATTACATGCACTTCATACAATAATGAAAATTTAAATTTCACTGAAATTTTAACTCATTGGGATAATAAATATTTTTATACTCGTACTTCAGTGCCTTGGTACATTATGGCATGTGACTATGTTTTTCGGCCATTGTAGGTGTTTTCTTGTTATCTTTTTATTCTATTAATCAGCATAAATAAATAGTCCAACAAGTAAAAATCTACATTATATATCAAGTTGCTAAGAAAATAATTTTACATAATGGATTTCAAAAATTTTTGGTAGCAGATTTCTATAAATCGCTTTTGAAATGCTCAACCACATTTAAAATCTTGATGAGGGCTGAAAGCTTTTATGTTATCGGTAAAACATGTTGATTCTCTATTGAAGAAACATTTTACTGTGTATTATCTGCAAAACTTGTAGATAAAATCAATTAAAATTATTTTTGAAACGCAGATATATATCCCGGAGCAAAATTTGTTTTGTTCCATGGATTTTCCAAAAAAAAAAAAAAACGGCAGCTATTTTGAAAATTCAGACCAAAACAATTATTTCTTCAAATGCCAATTGTAACTCAATTCGGAACACTTTATACTGAACGCTTTAATTTTGGCAATAACCTAAGACTCGATATTCTACACTGCAAGTTCAATGATAATAATGAATTCTGGAATCAAATGAAAAGAAAGAAAAGCTAAATGCATCGTGCACATCTGCAATATACACTGAAATATTCCTTTGAATTCGGCTGAACAAAATAAAGCTGCTTTGTGGAGTTGTGGATAATGGAGACATATCCTAGACTCCATTAAGCTAAAATGACCAAGTCCAAAAAAAGCTTAAAATCTTTAAAAAAACAAAAGTAAAGAAAATCAAAATGCCGGGTATCAACATAAACTCAAGCATAGTCAGACTTGTCTGACGTAAAAATTTTACCCTGCGTTGAATAGAAATTTATTGTTTTATCAAAATTCTAATCACTCCAAAATACTGAGGCTTCATTCCGTGTGTGGCACTCGGTTGATGTCCTTGGCACTGGATTTGACATCTTATTGAGATTTTGTTGGTAATGAGTACTTCTTTTTGAACTACTTATGGATTATGGCTTTCCATATTATTTGATTCTAATGCTGCTGATGAAAGGTTATTCCTTAAAACACGTGTACAGCATTACGAAATTTACTGTTTATTTATTTATTTATTATTTTTTTGCAACTGCGGTATTTTTGTATTTTGAACCATTGGGCCGATACAACTGCTGGTGGACCAGAGGTACCCGAGATTATTCACCAGACCATAAGTCAGACTTGTCTGACATGCAAATACCTTGCGTTTAATAGAAATTTACTGTTTTGATCAAAATTTTAACCTCTTAAAATACTGAGGCTTCATTCCATGTATGGCACTCGGCAGATGTCCTTAGCACTGGATTTGGCATCCTATTTCGATATTTTTGGTAATGAGTACTTCTTTTTGAACTACTTTTGGATTATGGCTTTCCATATTATACGATTCTAATGCTGCTGATGAGAGGTTACTCCTTGTAACACGTGTACAGTATAACGAAATTAACCGTTCATCTATTTATTTATTTATTTATTTTTTTGGAACTGCGGTATTTTTGTATTTTGAACCATCTGGCCGATACCATTGCTGGTGGACCAGAGGTACCCGAGAGTTTTCCCCAGCCCAATAATCAGATTTTTCTGACATGAAAATTTTTCTTGCTTTTAATAGAAATTTACTGTTTTTATCAAAATTCTAACCACTTCAAAATACTGAGGCTTCATGCCTTGTATGGCACTCGGTAGATGACTTTTGCACTTCATTTCGCCTCCTATTTCGATATTTTTGGTAATGAGTACTCATTGAATAATTGATTTATTCACTTTTTTACCTTTCGGGGCCATTTAGGGCTTACTATATGGTGTGAGGTTCCTCACTGTGTTGAAGACCATATGGTGACCCCTAGATGTTTTGTTTTGGGTCGTTTTAACCTGGATATGGGATGTTGTCTCCTTGACATTTACCCCATTTCCTTTCTTTTTCATATTCTTTTTGAACTACTTTTCGATTATGGCTTTCCATATTATTTGATTCTAATGCTGCTGATGAGCGGTTACTCCTTGAAACACGTGTACAGCATAACGAAATTTACTTTTTTGCAACTCTGGTATTTTGCATCCCTGCAGGTTTGGTTGAAAAATACAAAGCCTTGTTTGGGGTGTTGCGGATAATGGAGACGAGCCCTCAAGACTCCAATAATCTAAAATGACCAAGTCCAAAAACCATCATAGAAACTGAAAAACAAAATGTATTGTGCATATCTAAACATATACTACAGCAGTCCCGCAAGTTTGGTAGAAAAATACAAAGCCATTTGGGAGCAGTTGCGGCTAATGGTGACGTACCCTAAAAATCCAATAAGCTAAAATGACAAAGTCCAAAAATCAGCGTGAAATCTGCAGAAAAAAATAAAGAGACTTAAAAACTAAGACTCGATATACTAAAGTGCAAATTCAATGATAATATGAAATTCTGGAATCGATTGAATAGAAAGAAAAACAAACTGCATGGGTATATAGTGATGGGGTTACCCTTCTGTGTTTCCGTCCTTCTGTCTTTCCGTCTGTCCGTTAAACACCTCATATTTCAGAATTTGATTTGATCGATTTTTAAATGAAGGGCGGGGTATATATCAGTGAACTTTGCTCACAGTTTTTCTAGTTTCATAATAAAGTGGTATAGTTTCCAAGTGAAAAGAAAAGTGCAGTACTTAATACGATATCAAAAATTAAAATTTCACTGAAATTTCACTTATTGTGTATAAAATGTATATAAAAATACCTTCAATAGTCGTACTTTATCATCATTAATTATTTGTCTAACAAGTTAAAAATATATAATGTAGATCAAGTGAATGAAATCATTATTTCAAATTTTAAGTAAGATGGATTCCAAAAGTGGTTGGGCATTACATGGTTGATCAGACTCTAGCACCATGACATGATCCCGTGTTATTCAAGAAATAGAAGTAGTCTTCATGCGAATTAAAAATGGTCAGACCTTATATTTGTCAACTGTCCGAATTAAAACACGGCCAGACCTTATATTTGTCAATATTATATACCGAGCGACAGCGAGGTATAACATAAAAAAAAATAATAAAGTCTGTCCTTAGTGTAATTCTCATAGAACCCATTGCAATTATCTATCTCTTCTAACAAAAGTTTTGAAAATTCGAAGCGGATCTTATAGGAAAATATTGAGTTTGATATTTGAGCTTTTTTAATTTTTGTACTTTCAAATTGTCCTTCCGACCACCTGTTTATTTTGCCCACATCTCATGATTTTATTATTCCAAATTTTCTTAGTGTTGGCTCGATGAGTGCCCTATTGTTGTTTAAAAGATGTGATCTTCTTTCATTAGTCTTTTTGTCGGGCAACTGATGACAGATATAGTAAGATAACTTTGCCAGTTAAGTTTATGGTTGTTGACGATCATGCATCCATTGGTAAAGTCGCATTGATATAGCGTTGCTCGACCTCTAGCAATGAATTCCGCTCAAACCGGAACTTACTTTAAGGAATGACTATAGCCCATGGTTAAAGGCCTCATGGTGACTTTAAGTAAAGAACAGCAGTAAAAGCGTTGTTCCATTGCTTGGTTTTGCCATGTATTTGTAAAAGACTTTGTCTCATTTACATTTACTCTATATCCCTTCGTTGTTAATTTGAAACTAGAAATTAAAAATGTCGGACTATTGCACTCAAAAACATAATTGACTTAGGGAAATCCAAACGCATCATTTTATAAACAAGTTGCTTATAAGCTCATGAAATAATATAATCTTAATGAAAAAAAATCCGGCTATTTTATAAGCGGGTATACAAGCGTGATCTGGTTCCATTTATTGATTAAGAAATATTGTGAGACTGTTTCATTAAGTTATATTTGAAACAAAGAAGCGAAAAAATATAAATTAAAAATACGACAACAATTGAAAATTTTGTTATTAAACTGTACATTATGATGTGTTATATATTGATTGATTGATATTGGGTTTAACGTCATTTTCAGCAGTATTTCACCTATCTCATGACGGTCAGTTTTAGTGGTGGAGGAAGCCGGAGTGCCCGGAGAGAACCACCGATTGTGGGCAGGTTACTGACGTACCTTATCACTTACGCTTGTAAGTCGAGTGCACTCTTTTTGTAATGCACAAAGTGGGGCGCGAACTCACACCGAAGTGGTGATAGACTACAGTGATTGTATAGGTAGTAGAACTACCTTAACCAATCGGCCACCCAGTTAACAGCGTGGTTGATTTCTACTGTATATTTCAGTTCATTGTCCTCAAGTCAGTTGGAAAGTTCTAATGTAATTATTTGTTGCGGCTGTCTCGGTATTCATTTATTTAAAAAGTTTATTTTATAAGAAAATTTTCGTAATTGAAATATGCAAGGTGTACATTATTGATGATTTGATGTACAATACGAGTATGCTTTATTGGATTTGGAGTACATGATTGTTAACAAAGCGGAAGAAGAGCGCAATATTAGAATACCCAACTTCAGCATACGCGTAGTATTGTCGTTACGGTTATTATTTATTTCTGTTCATGGTTTGATGGCTGCATATTACGTACCTTTAAAGAAATAAATAATTTTGATATTACCCCGATATATTTAGAAAACGATGTTATTTTTAGACAACATTTTGGAAGAAAAATTTCCTCTGATTTTACACTGGTAACGTCGGTATTTAGTTATTTAAAATTAAAACTTTCTTAAATTATAAAAAGGTCGGATTTGGGATCGAGGGCAATATTTTTAAATTGTATTTTAAAACGTTGATCCAAAATGAAAAAAAGAAACCTTGGGTAATATATACTGCTTGTAAATAAAATAAAAAATACCCAAGTTACATCAAAAACAACACATTCCGTTATGCTGTACACGTGTTTCAATGAGTTACCTCTCATCAGCAGCATTACACTAAGGTGGCCTTTTACAAATGGATATCGAACGTGGTTATGGATTTAGGAAAATGCTCAACAACATTTAAATTCTTGATCAGGAATGGAATATTTTATAGTATCTGTGAGACATGTTGATTGTCTATTGAGGAGACATTCTGTGTACTATTTACAAAACTTGTAGATAAAATCAATGAAAAATGATTGCTTGAAACGCAAAGAAATTGTCCTTGAATTAAAATTTGTTGCGTTCCACGAAGTTTTCAAGACAACGGCAGCTCTTTGAAAACAACGAAAGCTGTTTTTAACATTCTGAGGCTTAATATAAAACGTATCAGACGACCTTTCTGTAAAATTTTATAACAATCGGACTACTTTCAATTTAAACCTTTTCCCATTTTCGTAGAAACGGAACAACGGCAGTAGGATACTGAAGGAATAACAGAAGCGATGACGACACAAATCGAAGTCCAAAGACATGGCAAAAACGCCAACAGAGAAAACAAAGACACAACAAGGACGTGAGACAGCTACAATGCACGGAAATAATAGGGCGACATAAAGAACTAAGGCACTCTAAGTGTGAACTCCCATGAAAACCTGGCGTGGCATTAGGTGCTCCGGAAGGGTAGGCATTTCCTGCTCCGCTAGCGGCAGCCGTCACACTATCAGTGAGTCAATCTAGGATAGAGTCAAAACCGGTTGAAACTCGGTTCCTTGTTGATAATTTGTAATTTCTTTAGAAAAAAAAAATTAAAATTGTTAATTTAGTGCTATTCTTTTTACTCTTGATTTGTATTTCATTATGTGTTTCATTTTGATTCAATTGTGGGTAGTGTTGGGGCGCATGGACAGCTTGAATCTTGTGCCATATGTTGCTGCTGTTCATGCCTTTCAACGTTGCTCACAATTGAATTACTTCAAACTTGCCATACATGCAACTATATATATTTTTGCTTTGATATAATTCTCGTGTGCATAATGATAATACTGATATGCAATGAAATGTAGAGTTATCTGAATTGTAATTGAAGACGATATATTAAACTTATTGTGTTTTTTTGTAATACATATCTGTATGTATCACTAGCTTGACAGGTATTTTTTTCTAGTACTTTTTGACTATCCTAGCCAGACTGCTAGCCAGACCGCTCACATAATACTTAATTATGCAAAATGATCTGAAACACAAATGTCATCTTACTTGGTATGATTGTGTGTGTATGCGTGCTTGTGGAAAAGAAGTGAATGTTTTTATCCTTAAGAATTTGTTTAGTTTGCTGAATTGCCACTTTAATTACAAACTTATAGTCAGTTCATTGATATGAATAGTATAGGTGTTCTATCAATGAATGTTAGGGGGCTTTTTTCTAATATGAAGAACCCCGAGGGTCCCGGGATATAGAAATAGGACCCATTCCGTGGTTGTGCCGGATTAATAAATACACAACCCATCTTTCGGATGGGATGTAAACTCAGGTCCACGTGTTGGAAGAAATGCCCACGCTTCCTGCACGTTAAAGAACCCTTGTAGCAAGCTCTCTTTGGGGTGGTCCGTAGGTGATCGGCTACAAGGCTAAATTCCCCGCCCTTGACGATTTCACCCTACTTTTCCAGTGGCAGTCAGAATTTCCCGTCCCATGGCCATTTCCATACCCCAAAGTGATTATTTATCAACAAACTTGTTCTCGTCTTGATATAGCTGAAATATTGCTGAGTAGACGTTAAACAATATTCAATCAATCTAATATGAAGAAAAGAGCTGATGTTTTCGACTGGGCTAAGAATAAAAAAGCTTCTATTTTCTGTTTCCAAGAAACGCATAGCAGTGAAGATGTTAAAAAAACTTTGGAGTGAAGAATGGGATGGATCATGTTACTTTAGTCATCACACAAACAGACGTGCAGGTGTTAGTGTAATGTTTCAATCTGACCTTGATTTTGAAGTTCATAACTCTGTGGCTCATGATCAGGGACGCTATATTGTCTTGGACTTATCCACTTATAGTCAGCGAATGCCTTTGTATGTTCATATGGATATAATAAGGATGAGCCAGCTCTATTTCAAGAACTATTAAGTAAAATTATATTATATTCCAATACTAGTGTTATCATGTGTGCTGATTTGAACGTCGTTCAAGATACCCATTTAGATAATTATAATATAATACATAATAGAAACCCAAACTGTAGGGAAAAAGTAAAATAAATTATCAAAGTCGAAAAACAAAACACCCAATTATTTTGAAAATAGCCGAAATCTACAAATCACTTGTAGCATTGGGCAAAGAAGTCATTTATGTTTGGATCCCTAGTCATGTGGGGATCTATGGAAACACAGTTGCTGACCAGGAAGCCAAGGATGCACTAGATGACGAGATGGCGGATTGTCCAGTACCGTACACCGACATGAAGCCTTCAATCGTTAAGTACATTTTAAAGTTATGGCAGGCCAAATGGGATCTGCAAATAAATAATAAACTGCATGGAATACAGTCAGACGTCGGTAAACAAGTCGGTTCCTGCGGTAAAAACCGTAGGGAACAGGTTGTGTTGACCCGATGTCGTATTGGACATACTAGAACAACACATAGTTTTATCCTCAACAGTGATGATCGACCTGAATGTATTCCATGCAATTGTCCTTATACAATTCAACATGTTTTAATTGAATGTGTAGATGTTGCCGATATCAGGCGTGATTTTTATTCTGCTGATTGTCTTAAAGACCTATTTACAAACGTCGCTGGCGACAAAATCGTTCAATTTTTAAAAGCAATCAATTTATTTAGTAAGATTTAAATGGATCAATTTTAAACAAGTTTCTAATTTCTAATATTGTTATTGTTAAACCAAAAATTACTATTATGTTTTTTAACATTTTACACATCTGTTTTACTTGTATAAAGCTATATGGTTTTATATTAATATTTAATGTATCTATTAAAATTGTTCAATAAACCCAACAGTTCTCGCCACAATATAGCTGAAATATTGCTGAAGTTGGCGTAAAACATCAATCAATCAATCAATCAATTGATTTAATAGATCCATGGCGTACATGTCATCCTGAAGATAGAAAGTATACTTGGCGTCAGTCCTCACCAATAAAGCAAAGTCGATTAGATTATTTTCTAATTACAGAAGATTTGTTTTCACCTTTGAAAAATGTTAGTATTATCCCCGGTTACAAAACTGATCATTCAGCAATAACTTTTACTTTCTCTTGTTGATTAGAAAAGAGAGGTAAAGGGTGTTGGAAATTTAATTCTCAATTACTGAAGGATTTAGATTACATTGAAAAAGTGAAAAAAATGTATTAAAGCCACTGTCTTAGAGTACTATGTATCAGGTGATGTAGAAGATTTACTTTCAATTACACTTTCTTGTAACGATCAATTATTTTTTGAAATTTTGAAAATGAAGATTAGAACAATGTCAATTGAATATAGTATTGCCAAATCAAGGAAAGAAAATGTATTTCACAAAACTTGACATAAAAAAATTAGAAAATGATTTGAAAAAGTCACCTTATGATAATACTTCAAAATCTTTACAAGAAAAAAAAAGCTGAACTGGAAAATATAAGGATGCAAAAAATTTAGGGATTGTTAGTAAGATCAAGGGCAAACTGGCATGAGAATGGTGAAAAATGTTCACAATATTTTTGTAAGTTGGAAAAGAAAAATTATATTAAAAAGACTATTACAGAATTTGTTGATAATGAAGGAAAGCACTTGTCAAAAACAACGGCAGTAGAATACCGAACATGTGACCGAAGGAACAAGGGAAGCGAAGACCACAAAAATCGAAATCCAAAGACATAGTAAAAACGGCAACAGAGAAAAACAAAGACAAAACAAGGACGTGAGACAGGTACAATGCACAGAAATAACAAAAAACGACACCAAAAACTAAGGCACTCATAGTGTGAACTCCCATGAAAACCGGCAGTGACATCAGGTGCTCCGGAAGGGTAAGCATGTCCTGCTCTACTAGCGACACCCGTAACACTATCAGTGAGGTATATGTTGTTTTAAAAGTTCTGATTTGAGGCTGATCCATGGTACATGTTACTTCTCTAACCCTCAAACAGTACCATGGTAAAAATTTGAAAAGATGATGTAAGTCTCTCGAGTATTCAAACATTAACCAGGACAAACCAGTAGCATGAACATAATAACGAAGACAAAACTAGAATCTTACAGTATGATTTACAAGACAACACAAAAAACTAAAACCACCGACGGTGTGAACTCCTATAAAAACCGAGAGTGACATCAGGTGCTCCGGAAGGGTAAGCATGTCCAGCTCCGCTAGTGGCACCCGTCACACTATCAGTGAGTCAATCCAGGGTCGAGTCAAAACCGGTTATGTCAAGTCCGCGAAGACGTGAAATCTGGCTGAAAATGTCCGTTTTTATTTGGGACACAGACACGTCATATCTGTCAATGATATCATGGTGACGTGCATAAAATTTCTGAAGGGATGAAAGCAACAAAGGCTGAACAAATCCCTGACTAAGCAACTTTTGGGACAGTGTTTTTGCTCTATTCAAAAAAACATTGTATAAACTACATGCGCGACAGTAACGAATCAACTGTGAAATGTACACTCCATAGGCTGGAGAAGTAGGTATATTGCTGCTCAGAAAGGTAAAATTCACAATTGGGAAGTTGAAATCATCACGTTTTTCATATAGCTTAGATTTCAAACGTCCATCAATGTATAAAAACAGATCTAAGTACGAAGCTGAAGTAGGCGTGTTAGTAGTCTCTTTAATTTCAAGCTCATCGGGGAAGATCTGGTGTAAATATTCCTTGAATTTTGGATTATTAAGAGAAAGTACATCGTCTATGTAGCGGAAGCTGAAATTAAAGGACTGGGCTAAATGTTTTTGTTTTTTCTGTATTAGCCCTTGTAAAAACTTGGCCTTATACGAGAAAAGAAAGAGATCAGCTTAAAGCGGCGCGCGGTTAGTTCCCATGGGAATCCCGAATGTCTGTTGAAAAACGCGACCTCCAAATTCGACAAAAATATAATCTATTAAAAATTCCAACATCTTGATTACGTCATTCTCCGTGTACTTCTTGTTTGACCCATTGTGGTTCTTTACAAAATATGTTTTGTCTTTCCCTACTACTAAGTGTATCTGCGTTCTCTGTTTTTAGTGCAGAAACATTGATGTATCAAATCAGAAATTGTTTTCAATTTATTGTGTGGCAGGGTAGTATAAAGAGTTGAAAAATCAAAAGTTTGTATGCGGTGACAATGGGTAAGACTACTAGTGGATAGCTGTTCAAGAAGATCTTTAGAATTTTTTAAAATCCACATCTGATTGACGCTGCTCGTGGAGTAAACTTTATCGCATTAACTTTTCAGGCCATCTCTGATTGCGGTCAATACAGTAGTAAGGAGCTTAGAAAGTGGCTTAGTGGTGCATCTGGAAAACCCCGCAATGAATCTCTGTTTGTATGGGTTCTTGTGAAGTTCAGGGACCCAGTAGATGTAGGGGAGCTGATTGTTTTCATCACCCGCTTTAATGCCAGGGATGTTAAAACTGAGTTGTGATTTTCAATAATCTCCTCCCCTGATCGTGTAGTGGGAGTATAAGTTGGGTTTCCTGATGAACTATCAATTCCCATCTCCTTAACCAGACAGTCAAGATAGTGTTTCTTACACACGAACAGTATGTTGTAAGAAGCTTTGTCTGCAGGGACAATGACGTAATTTTCGTGGAGGTCGTCGATCGTTTTTCTAGCGAGGGGATCTTCAAATATTCTAGGATTTCTGGATTTCATTGATGTTTTCAAACGCCGAATACGATTCACAATTAACGACTTAATGGGCCTTATCCAGTCGGACAGCGTCTCGACATCTTCTTTCTCTTTCTTTGCCCACTTCCTCGCATAGTCCTCAACTGCATCCATCAAAATTTTGAAGTTGTACTTCCAGTTTATATGCTGGGGTTCACGGAATTTTGGACCGCTTGAAAAAGCCTCTCGTAGTTTGATAGTGTCTATAATATCTAGGTCACCGGTTATCACGTGTCCAGCCGGACTGTAATTGAATGGGGAAGTGGAGCAAGCACAATCAGGTGGTTTGGCTTTGAAGTCGTCAATTTTGAAATCACGCAATACCCCTTTGTAATTGAAAATGGAAAACAGTCTGATATTCAAAACAGTCTGATATTCTGCTTGAACAATTTTTTTTTACAATAACCTTTATTTAGGTAGAAATCATGACTGTGATGATAATCCTTTCTTTGATCATAATGTTAAATTATCTGATGAACAAAAGGAATCCTGTGAAGGGAATCTTACTTTAAAAGAATGTGCTCAAGCTTTTAAGTTGATGGAAAATGGTGAAAGTTCAGGTCCAGATGGTTATACAGCTGATTTTTATAAATTTTTTGGAAAGAGATTGGAGTATTTCTTTTTCGACTTATATAACGGTTATGAAATTGGTCTATTTTCCGAATTTCAATATCAGGGGATTATTACTTGTATACCAAAAGAAGGAAAAGATAGACGCTATATAAATTACTGGCGTCCCATAAGCCTATTGAATACAGATATTAAAATTGCATCTGTAGTGATAGCTAACAGAATTAAACAAGTTTTACCATTTATCATAAGTGATACTCAAAAAGGTTTTTTAAAGACAGATTTATTGGTGAGAACACACGCTTTTTATATGATTTGATGCATCATTTGGAAGAAGATAATAAAAGTGGTCTATTATTGCTGATCGATTTTGAGAAATCATTGGATTCAATCGAATGGACATTTTTGATGAAATCTTTAAAAAGTTTCAATTTTGGACCATCTGTTTGTACATGTTTTGAAACATTCTATCGTAATGCATCGAGCTGTGTTATAAACAATGGATATTTGTCCGATTTTTTAAACTAGGTGCGTGGCTGCCGACAAGGTGACCCTTGTCTGCTTATTTATTTATTATAGGTGTAGAGTTGTTGTCATTGAAAATAAAGTATTATCCTGATATTAAAGGGGTAACGCAAGATAATCGTGAATCTTTAATCAGTCAATATGCTGATGACACCTTCCTCATGTTAGATGGAAGTGAATTTTCTCTAAAAGAATCACTCAATTGGTTTGAAAAATTTTATAAGTCTCTGGTTTAAAAATGAATTTAACTAAAACAGAAAGTTTTCGGATCTTATTCTTTGCCCAGAAAAAAATCTCATCTGGTCACATTCAAATTTCAAATTATTGGGAATTGAGTTTTCATTAAATCTAGATTATATGACTGAACTGAATTTTCGAAAAAGACAAAAGAAATTTTTGGCAACTTAGAAGTTGGCAACATCGAAAATTGACACTTCTTGGAAAAATTACAATTGTAAAACTCTTGCACTTCCAAAGTTAATAGATTTGTTAACTGCAATACCAAACTGAAAGAAGAATGAATGAATTAAACTCCCTGTTTTTACCTCACCTGGCTAAAGCCAGGGTGAGCTTTTGCCATCACTTGGCGTCCGTCGTCCGTCCGTCCGTCCGTCGTAAACTTTTCTTCAAAAATCTTCTCCTCTGAAACTACTGGGCCAAATGAAACCAAACTTGGCCTGGATCATCACCAGGGTATGTAGTTTACAAAATGTGTTCGGTTAGTCCGAGGACCAAACAACATGGCCGCTGTTACTAAAAATAGAACGTAGGGGTAGATTGCTGTTTTTGGCAAATAACTCAAAAACCGTAGCAGATATCAAAAATCTGACAGAGTAAAAATGATCAGAATGACAAGATCTACCCGCCCTGCAATTTTGAAGAAAATCCGATGACCCATCTTGGAGTTATTGCCCCTTTTCCGTAAAATTTTCAAAATTTTAATATTTTTAATTTTTTATTAGGAAAACTATAACAGATAGAAGCCAACTTGAAATTGCAAAAATGTTCAGCATACCAAGATCTATCCCTCTGAAAATTTTGAAGCAAATCTGAATACCCATGTTGAAGTTATTGCCCTTTATTGTCAAATTTTTGCTCTTTTATACATTGTTTGTCTACAATTTCAAAAATCTTCTCCTCTTAAACTGCTGGGCCAATTGTAACCAAACTTGGCCTGAATCATTACCAGGGTATACAGTTTCAA
>MJUU01015522.1:0-52349 GCA_002080025.1 Modiolus philippinarum | reverse complement strand
AAAAAAAAAAAAAAAAAAAAAAATAATAATTTTCAACAGATCAGTCAAAAGTTTCAGATTGCCAATTTTTTTAAATATTAGAGTCTTATTGCTAATGTTCCAAAAGATATAAAACAATTCTTAAAGAAAAATATACATGATGAAAATCTGAACACTGTATGTAGTGCTGATGAGTTTATTTCAAGAATGATAAATATTAAAAAAAAAAACTAAAAATTTATATATAATGATCTTGTTTATAAAATTGCTCAACAGCGACTGCAAAAATTTCAAAAGTGGGAGGATTCTTTAGGCATAGAAATTTTGAATATGTCTGAATTGTTTGGTGTTTTAAAAGACTCATGTAAAGACTCTTATTTATATAATTTTCAATACAAATTTCTTCATAGAATTATTCCAACAAATAGTTTTCTATACAAAATTAAATTGAAAGATGCCCAGTTTTTTAATTTCTGTAAAACAAATGTTGAAACAGTTGAACACTTGTTCTATGATTGTAGAATTACAAAACAGTTTAGGAAATGTTTTATTAGAAAACTGAAACTTCATTTTGAAAATCAAATTTTTGATAAAGAAAAAAATACTTTTTGGTTTTGCTTCAGAAACGCCATTGTTAAACTTTCCAGTTACTATGGCTAAAATATATATATATATATTAATGTAAATTGAAAAAACGCTGCCAAATATTATTGAATTTCAGTGCAAAAATAGGACAGTATAAATTATGTGAATACCAGATATCTTTGAAAAACAACACAATTCCTAAGTTTGATACTTTTTGGTCATTCCTCAATACTATTTTTAGCAGATTGTAATATCTGATATTTATGTTACTAATTCTATAAGATAAATTTACTTTAACAGCAGCTAAATAGATTTTTACATTGTTATTCCTATATATGTATGTGATGAATAAAAGGAATGGTTGTGAGAGAGAATGAGAAAATATTTATCTTGGTTTTTATTCTTGTTTGGATTCCAATTAAATTGATGTAAAAACTCTTACTGTAATTTGAATATATAATATATATGTGTTAAAAAAATAATAGTCGGCAACTTAGTAAAATCCCTGAATATCCTTGTCAGGTGATAGTGTATAGGGAATTGTAAAATCCTGACTACTAGAAAACAAATAAAAAAAGCCCGGTTAAGTCAAATCCGTGGAGACGTGAAATCTAGCTGAAAATGTACGTTTTCATGTAGGACTCTGACACGTCATATCCGTCAATGATGTCATGGTGACGGCCACAGAATTTTTGAAGAGATGAAAGTAACAAATGCGGAACAAATGCCTGATTAAGCAGCTTTTTGCTCTTAAAAAATCACTGTATAACTAGTATAACTACATCCTCAACAGTAACGAATCAACTGTGAAATGTACAATCCATAGGCTGGAGAGGTAAAAATATTGCTGCTCGAAAAGGGAAAGTTTACAATTTGGAAGTAAAAAACCTAACGTTTGTCATATAACTAAGATTTCAAACGTCCATGTCCGTCAATGTATATTAAAAGATGTAGGTACGAAGCTGAAGTAGGTGTATCAGTAGTCTCTCTAATTGCAAGCTAATTTGGATACTTTTGGTGAAAATATTCCTTGAATTTTGGATCATTAAGAGAAAGTACATCGTCTATGTAGCGGAAGCTGAAACTAAAGGACTGGGCTAAATGTTTTTGTTTTTCTGTGCCCTTCTTAAAACTTGGCCTCATACAAGAAAAGAAAGGAATCAGCTAAAAATGGAGAGCAGTTAGTTCCCATGGGAATTCGAGGAAAAAATTATCTTCTAAAAATTCGAACATCTTAAAAACGTCATTCACCGAGTACATCTTGTCTGACGTAGTGTGGTTCTTTACAAAATATGTTTTGTCTCCCCCTACTACAAATTAAGTGCATCTGCGTTCTCCGTCTTTAGTGCAGAAACATTCATGTATGAAATCCGAAATTACTGTTTTCAATTAATTGTGTGACAGGGAAGTATGAAGAGTAGAAAAAAATGTGGCAATGGGTAAGACTTCTAGAGTATAGCTGTTCAAGGGTATCTTTAGATTTTTTTAGATTCTACACCTGATAGACACCGCTTGTGGAGTAGACTTTATCACAGTAACTTTTCAGGCCATCTGTGATTTCTGTCAATTAAGTAGTAAGGAGCTAAGAAAGTGGCTAAAGGTGACCTGGAAGACCCCGCGATGAATCTCTGTTTGTATGGGTACTTATGAAGTGTAGGGACCCACTAGATTTAGGGGAGCTGATTGTTTTATCATCCACTTTGATGCAAAAGGATACTAAAACAGAGATGTGATTTTCAATTATCTCCTCCCTTTTGAGTATAAGTTCGGTTTCCTGATGAACTAACAAGTCCGATCTCCTTAACAAGATCCGCCGTGCGCGGTCCCGGCTGAAGAATAGGCCCGCAGCATCCTCTGAGCTTGGAGTATGAGCCATCCTAACAGAGGACCCCGAGGGAACCCCGGGATATAGAAATAGGACCCAGTATTTCCGGCTTGCGGGGTGTGACCCCTCCTAAACGGAGGCTGACCCCGAGGGTCCCGGGATATAGAAATAGGACCCATTCCGTGGTTGTGCGGGATTGATAAATACACAACCCATCTTTCGGATGGGATGTAAACTCAGGTCCACGTGTTGGAAGAAATGCCACTCTTCCTGCACGTTAAAGAACCCTTGTAGCAAGCTCTTTTTGGGGTGGTCCGTAGGTGATCGGCTACAAGGCTAAATTCCCCGCCCTTGACGATTTCACCCTACTTTTCCAGTGGCAGTCAGAATTTCCCGTCCCATTTCCATACCCCAAAGTGATTATTTATCAACAAACTTGTTCTCGTCTTGATATAGCTGAAATATTGCTGAGTAGACGTTAAACAATATTCAATCATTCAATCAATCAATCCTTAACAAGATAGTGTTTCTAACACACGAACAGTATGTTGTTAGAAGCTTTGTCTGCAGGGACAATAACGTAATTTTCGTGAAGGTTGTCCATGGGGAGGGATCTTCATATATACTGGAGGCCTAGATGGCTAGGTGGTTAAGGTAGTTCTATTACCTGTAAAACCACTATAGTCTATCACCACTGTGGTGTTAGTTTGCGCCCCATTTTGTACATTACAAAAGAGTGCTCTCGACTAACAATCGTAAGGATAAAGTATGTCAGTTACCTGTCAAAGGTCGGTGGTTCTCTCCGGCTTCCTCCACCACTAAAACTGACCGTCATGAGATAGCTGAAATACTCCTGAAAGTGACGTTAAACCCCATATGAATCAATCAATGAATCAAATATACTGGGATATCTGGATTTCATTAATGTTTTCAAACGCCGAATACGATTCACAATTTGGGTCTTATGGACCTGATCAAGTTGGACAGAGTCTCAACATATTCCTTCTCTTACTTTGCCCACTTCCTACCATAGTCCTGCACGGAATCCATCAAAATTTTGAAGTTGTACTTCCAGTTGATATGCTGCAGTTCACAGATTTTGGGACCTTTTTAAAAGACCCCTCGTAGTGTGATATTGTCTATAATATCTAGGTCATCGGTTATTACATGTCCAGCCAGACTGTACTTCAAGGGGGAAGTGGAGCAAGCGCAATCAGGTGGTTCAGCTTTGAAGTCGTCAATTTTGAAATCACGCAATACCTTTTTGTAATTGAAAATGGAAGTTACAATGGGTTAAGTGTAGGATTACGTAATCAGGGGAATGTTTGATGTTTTATTGAGTTTGGTTTCTAAGAAATGGGTTGGGCTAAAAAGTTAGCAATAGAAAGAATAAAGAAGAAATGACAAGATGAAACGGAACAGAAACTATGTGTCCCCCGGACGAATGATATTTCTGAGGCGTCTCTTTAAAATTGGATTTAAAAAATGGTTCAAGAATTCAAATACTAAACCACTTTGTTGTCCCTCATTTAATCCCAAGGGTTTCATAAAAATGAGTTTAGCTTAAATGACATTGGATTGGATGTTATCTCCGTGACATTTACCCCCTTCCTTTCTTTTTCATAATTTAGTGTAAAACCTGTACTTTTGAATCCAAATTATATTGAAAAAAGATCTAAAGAAGGATGGAATACAAAAGTGGTAAGGGATTAAAAAAAAATGCTGATAAGACATTTAGTCTAATCACTTTTGTAACCCAAACGGTTCTGGAATTTAAATACTAAGCCAGTTATGTAGTCCCTCATTTAATTCCAAGGGTTTCATAAAATTTTTTTTAGCTTAAATGACATTGGATTGGATGTTATCCTCGTGACATTTACCCCATTTCCTTTTTTTCATTATTTAGTGTGAAACCTGTACTTTCGAATCCAAATTATGTTGGAAAAAATCTAAAGGAGGATGGAGTACAAAAGTGGTTATGGATAAAAAAAGTGGCTGATAAGACATTTTGTCCAATCTCTTTTGTAACCCAAATGAGTACAATAGTAGTTGTAACACTGGGCCCAACATCCCGTGTAATTACCTTACAAATATGCTTGCCATGTTTAAAATTGTCATTTCGGGTATTTCTGTTTAATGAAAACACTAAACACAAACTTCCAACAGGGTGGAAAGTATTTTCATGCTACGTTGCAGAATTTGATTATATGATATGCGTGTCTAATCTGCACAAAGTTACATCAATCAATCGAATATCTGACAGCTTGCTTTCACAAAGACAAACATAGTTATGTTCTTCGAGGAATGAATTGCTTTCTTAACTACGATTATGAAAGTTAGGGCGTGTCTTTTTACTTAAATCTTAATTTTTGTTCATGGAATGATGCCTTTTCTTTGAAAACATGAGTTCAATATTTTCCACGTTTTACGGAATAGCAAATAATTCTCTATGTTTTTTTTTTTAAATAAGTGTTATAATTTCCAAGTAAAAAGAAAAGTACATTCTCTTTGACACATGTATCACTGACCTGTACATTGCTAATTTGTACCATGTAAAGAAATTCGCTGCTTAATAAATAACTTTGAAGTAAAGAAATAGATAAATAAAATAAAACAGTGAAATTGGTCTTAGATTCAATTTCAAGTACTTAATACAATATTTAGAATTAAAATCTCACTGAAATTTGATTAATTGTGTGATAATTGTATGAAAAAAAACGAAAAGAAAAAAACATTTTCAATAGTCGTACTTAATCATCATAAATTAATGGTACATCAAGTAAAAATCTACAATATATATCAAGTTAATGAAATCATTATTTCAAATCTTAAGAAAGATGCATTACAAAATTTATAAGGAAGTAGATGGTTGACAAGACATTTAGTCCAACTACTTTTGTAACTCAAAACCACATTTGTAATCATTTTGATGCGGCTTTTTGGGTGATTCATTTATTTAAAAAAATATTTTATAACAAAATATTCGTAATTGAAATATTCAAGGTGTACATTATAGATGATAACTAAATACCGAAGTTACTGTAAATTTACTTTCTGCATATGCGCATTTCGACAACTTATGTCTCTTCAGTGCAGATAAAATCTAAACGTTTGGAAGACCAGAAACTCAAAGATATTTAAATACTGATAGAGAACAAATAACCAATATGATCTAAATGTAATGCCAAAATTTGATGTCCAGTGCACCCTCGTTATATCGCCACCTTTTGGAACAGAGAAATGTTTGAAGATAATTGAGGGTGGCGATATATCGAGGGAATAAATTACATAGAAGCTATGCAAATTTTGAAAGATGTATCTTTAAAAATGGTTGGCGATAAGTTGATGGACCGCCATTAAAGAGGGGCGGTATAACGAGGGAGCACTGTACAATACGGGTATGCTCTATTGGATTTAGAGCATATGAATGTTAACAAATATTAGATTACCCAACTACATGTATATGTAATATGCTCAGCATACGCATAATATTGTCGTTAATGTTTTTTTATTTCTGTTCATGGTGAATAAAAGGATATGGAGTAAATGCACATGAGACAAAGTCTCTATAAATACATGGTAAAAACAAGCAAAGGAACAACGCTTTTATTGTTGTTCTTCATCTTGAAGTCACCATGAGGCCTTCAACAATGAGCTTTGCTCATACCTCATAGTAAGTTCAAGTGAGTTCAAGTTCATGGCTTGTTGCCTTCATATTGTATATTTTTACCTGCGTCACCAACGGTGACCGCAGGTCTAGGAGCCGCTCGACTCCGTCCGTCCGTCCGTCCGTCCGTCACGCTTTGGGGGTACCAAGTTTGTGTAATCTGAAACTCCGACACCTTTAACCCGATACTTTTGAAACTTTGCACAGTTGTTCTGGACACATTGAAGATGTGCACCTCCCCTTTTGGTGAGATTTGGAAAAAAATTGTGGAATTAATCCATTGTTGAACTTAGTCATTTTTTCATCAAATTTTAACATTACGGTACTGAGTATGTGTAATCTGAAACTCTGACACCTTATATCTAATGCTTTTGAAACTTGCACAGTTGTTCTGAACATATTAAAGATGTGCACCTCCCCTTTTGGTGAGATTTGGAAAAAAATTTTGGAATTTATCCATTGTTGAACTTAGTCATTTTTTCATCAAATTTTAACATTACGGTACTGAGTTTGTGTAATCTGAAACTCTGACACCTTATACCTGATGCTTTTGAAACCTTGCACAGTTGTTCTGAACACATTGAAGATGTGCACCTCCCCTTTTGGTGAGATTTGGATAAAAATTGTCGAATTTGTCCATTGTTAAACTTAGTAATTTTTCATTAAATTCATAAAATTTTAACATTACAGTACCTGAAACTCTGACTCCTTTTATCTGGTGCTTTTGAAACTTTACACAGTTGTTCTTGACACATTGAAGATGTGCACCTTCCTTTTTGGGCAGATTTGAAATAAAAATGTCAAATTTATGCATTGTTGAACTTAGTTATTTTTCAGCATATTTTAACATTACAGTGCCTGGTTTGTGTAATCTGAAAGATTAACATTTCTGACTAAATACCTTTGGAAGTTTTTACTGTTGTTTGAACACATTGGTGATGTGAACCTCCCCTTTAGGCCAGTTTTGATTTTAAAAAATGTCAAATTTATCTATTATTGAACTTGTACTTTATTCTATCATATTATATCATCATGGTACTCAATTTTTGTGTAGAGATGTTGCAGAGTTTTGAACGCATTGACCATGGGCAGCTGTTCTTGAATTTTTGCATTGCTTTCATATGTTTTTTCATAAAGATTCAAAGTATGTGTTTATTTGAATTTCACCGTTGCTGAAGTGATATGGACTATTTTCATTTTATGTTTTGTTCAACTTTGTACAATTATTTTTGTTTTTTTTTTCCTTCTTTTTTTTTGTGTATTACAGTAATAGGGCATCTTCGCTAGCCAAGGGTTGTGATCAGCTTCTTTCCTCTTCACGCTTGGCAGATTGAGCCACAACTTGTGAAACATCAGTTTGAAATTATCTCCCTTTGAAGTTAGAGTTTCAGTATGATTTATTGTAATAATAAATGATTATTTATTGCATCTAATAATACAACAATTCACAATATATTTGACTCCAAGGAAATAACCCTTCAAAAGTAAAGAAAGATAATTAAATCATGGAAATTTTGCAAAATAGAAAAATCACTAAAGGCCATATTTTAAGTTTTATTGTTTTGATATATATACAAAATCTGAATGGGCTGCAGTGAAGTTTAATTGCAACCAATCAAAGACGTGGATTTGAAACTACAGAAATCCAGCTTGATCTGCCAAGGGTGAAGATGAGAGGAGCGGATCATAACCCTTGGCTAGCGAAGATGGTAATAGGGTTGAACTTAATATAATCTCAAATACAACTTGCATTTGAAGAATTTTTGGTAATAAGGTAAATGAATACTTATTTGAATGGGTAAACCTATACATGATATTCTGTTAGATTGAAAAAAAAAAACAAACAAACTTTCTAAGTTGAACATGAGAGACGGTGACGCAGGTCCAGACATGTAATTGGTCTTGTTCAATAAATAAATTAATTATTTTGTTATTACCCCCATTTACTAAGAAAACGATCTTATGTTTAGCTAAAATTTTGCAAATTTTGAACGGAAAGAGGTATTGCCACCTAGTCGGGAATTTATTTCATTCGGAATACCATTTTTGCGAATGCATTAAATCCTGTTTTGACTGGTCATTTGTTATGTACACTTAACATAAAAAATTTAAATGATATGCATTTTCGTACTTTTATATTAAAAATGTTTGGATATTGAACTAGCCACCTGAGTGCAAATTTGACAGATTTTATTCATTTTCGTAGGTTTTTTGTTAAATTACTTCGAATAATACCTCCAGAACCAAACTAAACTAACTGCCATTTGGAGAGCAAATGTTTATACACTAGAAGCAAAAAATTGGTTTGGGTTACGGTATACTCCCAGTTGTATTACCTTCATAAACACTGTAAAATGGCTTAGGCTTAATGGAGAAATAAGGACATTTAAAGCCATGTTTGACTACATATATGTCAGACAACATACAAGATTGGCACATGTTAATCTTAATTCTGGAAAGTACGCGTGCCAGAGACTACCCTCCACGATTAGCATTTTTTTGAAAATGGTCCAACAAAGGAACACGCTTCTATACTAAATGGCCATCTTCTTTCCTTTGACTTTGAAATAAAAATACCTGAAATTATAAAAAAGCCGTATTTGGAATTGCGGTTAATATTTTTAATGGTATCTTAAAACGTTGATCCTATAAAAATAACTAGATTATATTTACACTACTCGTACATTATATAAAAAAAAAACTATATCTTAAATGGCCCTTTACAAATGGATTTCGAAAGTGATTATGAATTTAAATAAATGTTGGTAGCAGATTTCTTTAAATTGCTTTTCAAATGCTAAAACTCATTTAAATTCTTGATGAGGGGTGAAAGTTTTTATAGGGTCTGTTACATATGTTGATTCTCTTTTGAAAAAAAACATTCTACTGTATAATATTTGCAAAATGTGAAGATAGAATAATAAATATGATTATTTTGAAACGCAAAACGAAAGTCCCGGAACGAAAACTTGTTGAAGTCTCTAAGACAACGGCAGCTTTTTTAAAAATTCAGACAAATAAAAAACACATCTTCAAATTCCAGTTGTAACCCTATTCATTACTCTTTATACTTAATGCTATGGTTTTTTCATTTCTATCTCAACAAAAGCTATTTTTAACATTCTGAGGCTTATTATAAAACATACTTGAAAAAGAAAGGAAATGGGGTAAATGTCAAGGAGACAACATCCCATATCCAGGTTAAAACGACCCAAAACAAAACATCTAGGGGTCACCATATGGTCTTCAACACAGTGAGGAACCTCACACCATATAGTAAGCCCTAAATGGCCACGAAAGGTAAAAAAGTGAATAAATCAATGGAAACAAACCACATCCAATAACCCAAATATCAAGACACTAAACAACCTTTCTGTAAAAGTTCATAACAATCAGATCATTTTCAGTTTCCAACCTTTTCCCATTTCCGTAGAAAAGGAAGTGATTTTGAACTTTTTTAGGCTTAAATAATTTCCAAACATGCAAGGCAACATTCTAGGTGTTTGCTGTTATCCTGTTTTTTGTAATTGTAAACTTTGTCGAATTCGGAACTCTTACAATTTTCTCGCTCTTTTCCGTTTCAATGCCAAATGCGACGAATTTTGAAAATTTTTCAAGGTTCCTGTTCAACTTTATTGATTTTGGTCTAATGGTTTCTGAGAAACGCGTTGGGCTAAAATATCAGCGAAAGAAAGAATAAAGAGGAAAAATGACAAAAAGATGAAACGGAGCGGAAACTATATCTCGCACCCGAATGAGATATCTTGGGCGTTTCTCAAAGGTGGTTTTGGAATTCAAATACTTAACCATTTTTGTAAATTTTCATTTAACTCAAAGGGTTTCATAAAAAAGGTGCTGACATTTACCCATTTACAGTAAAACCTGAACTTTGAATACAAATTATGTTGGAAAAAAAATCTTGAGAAAGATCGTTTCAAAAGTGGTCAGGAATTACCAAAATGGTTGATAAGACATTTGGTAAAACAACTTTTGTAACCGAAACCACGTTTGTAATCAAGGAATTACAAATGTGGTTATAACACCGGGTCAAAGGTGCCGTGTTATTATCCCAAAAATATGTTGAGCATGCGTAATATTGTAGTTAGTGTTAATCTGTTCAATAAAAACACTAAACCAAACTCACAAGCTTGGAACATGCAACGTTGCAGAACATAATATGCGTTTATACCTTTTTTTGGGTCGATTGTCTAGTATGCACAAAGTTGCATCAATCAATCAAATATTTGACAGCTTGCATTCGCAAAGAAACTATATAAAACACTGTTCTGTTTTGCTAGAAATGAATTACTTTCGTAACTACGAACATGAAAGGTAAGGCATGTCTTATTATTTAAATCAAATTTCTGTGTAAGTAATAAAGACTTTTCTTGGAATAAATGACTACAACATTTTTCACTCTCTATCACATAGCATATATTCCCCTGTGTTTTAAAATGAAGTGGTATATTTCTAAATATTTCTAAATCAAACAAAATTACATTCCTATAACAAAATTACCGAGCAAAATTGTCAAGTTAGATTAAACCAAAAACAAAGCAGGTACAAAAATAAACGCCCATAAAAACTGTCAACGTAGAGAATTTTGAAGCATGTATCGCTGACTTGGTTTGCCAAATATATAAAACCGCTGCATATGACATTAAAAAAAAACAAAACAAAAACAAAAAAACAAAAAAACAACAACAACAAAAAAAAACAACAAAAAACAAAAAACAAAACAAAAAACATTAAAAAAACAAACAAACAAACAAACAAAAAATTTTAAGAGATTTCCTTTATTTTGAAAATCAAGTGAATAACAAAATACCAAAGTTACAGTGAATTTACTTTCTGCATATGGTGATTACGACAACTTTTGTCTCTTCAGTTAAAATTATATCAAAACGTTTTTTAATCCATTAACCGAAATATGCGTAGAAGCTAATAGAGAACAAATACCAAGGATTTTTATAGAAAAGCCAAAATTTGCTAAGGGCAGAGTTATAAAAGGGATTTCCTTCTTATTTTTAAGCAAAATTCCCTTAAATGTAGGCATTGCAAAACTAAAAAAAAGTCAATTAAAAAAATTAAGTTTATCTAACCAGAATATCCTTGACCAAGATTATGAGACTCCAAAAAGTAATGCGAGATTGGTTTTTTGCTTTTTGATAATAGATTTTGCATATCAAATTTAAGTCTGGAAATGGTTTCAATGTTTTTGATTTTCTCTCTTTGAAAGTTTTATACTAACAAACTTGATACGATCAGCAAATTTTTAGCGATTTAAGTCAAATAACTAATTATTCAATATCAAATCTTAAATATTTCTTGTTTGAATTTCAACAACATTAATTCTTGAAATCTTCATCAAGTGTGGAAAAATGAAACTTTAACTTAATAAAATAATTACTATGATTTACTATTATGAAATGAATAAAGAATAATTATAGTTTTGTTCCTGATACGATTGAGAGAGGGTCTATTAATGGTGACAATATTTGAAATATCAGAAACAAGACTTCTATCATTTTTTTTTCGGTAACTAATAAAAACAATTCAAAAAGATAAAGAAAATACCGAGGTTACTGTGAATTTAGGTTCTTCATATACGCATTTCGACAACTTATATCTCATCAGTGCACATAAAATCACAACATTAGGAAATCCATGAATCAAAATAAGTGAAAAAGCTGATAGAGAACAAATTACAAATAGGATCTGAATAGGAAAGCAAAAATCAGCTAAGGACAGAGGTATGCAAGAGGGAGAAACTCCTTAGGTTTTAACAAATGGATATTGCAAATTTTCAAATAAAATTGGTTTTCGGGCCAGCACCGAAGTACTGGCTACTTGGTTGGTGAATACCCTCGGGGACTAACTAACTGACCATTTGATCACAAATTTTGAAAAATGAAAATAAATTTTAAATAAATCGGGAAACTGGCTATTGATTACTGTAAGAAACGGTTATTGAAGATGTATATTTTTTTTGTTTACATTGATGGTCTTATCGACAAAGTAGACATGGCATAAGATACTTTTTGCCAATGTTTTTTTCGCTTTCGGGCGGTTGCAAATGCTGAAAATATTTGCCCGACGAGGTCAAAGAAGACTCCTACAAATTACCGATAATTGTAAAAAGGGGAAATCAAATTAAGGCATATTATTTTTTCAAAGTCATAGGTATGGCGGCCATCTTGGATAAGATGTGAACATGTCCAGTATTTGCTACCGTGCGCTACCGCAATGTAAGAGGAGGTTTGGCTGCCATTAAACCGCTCTAACACAAAATTTCTTTTGAAATGCCTGTACCAAGTCAGGACCATTGCGGTCGACAATTATTCCAGTGGTTTCCACTTGATTGTTTTTTTTTTTGTCTTTTGACCACTCTGTTCGGTAATTTTGTTATTACCCCCATTGACTGAACATTCATGTACTTCAAACTTCACCTCTATCCCAAGTTGTCTTTAATATAAAAACAATAATAAACCACAGAAACAGGCAATGACTCGTATATGGGTCATCAAATTTTTCTTCAAAAATGCAGGTTAGGTAGATGTTCTTATGTTAAATAGTTTTGTTATTATCTCTATATATTATATATAATTTATGTCATTAGATATAAGATATAAATAACTTTACACAAAAAGGGCTGTAACTCCAAGACAGATTTCTTTAAAATTGCAGGGGAACTTCATTATTATGCTTATCAATTATCCTGTCAGATTAGGTATTCAGTGAAGAATTTTGTAAGCAAGTTGATTAATTATCAATTTTCATTGCACTAATACATAATGATGACATGGCACATAAAGACGCATGTTAAGTGTCTTATTTAAATTGAAACCTTTACTTTTCAAATGCAAAGTTGAAATAGATTCATGAATTCACGAAGGTGCATAGCATTTTTTACTTTTACTTGTGTTTTTTCTTGAATTTTTGTCGTAGTGTATAGTAAATAGTGACAAGGGGTGTCGTTTCTCCAAATAATTTTTAACTATATAGGCTCTAAATAGGGCTGTTGAATGTAAAGATAAAAAAAAATACCGGAAGTGGACAAAATGATGTCAATTTATCCTTAAACTTAAATTTTTGGAGATTAAAAGTTTATTTTCTCATTATTGAAGAATATAACAGTCTTTTAACACCTTTATATTAATTGAATTCGAACATTCATTTATCTGTTAGTGTACCTAGTTAGATATCTTCCATTTGCAAAGGTTTTTGTGGTATTTCCAGACTTATTCACCATTTTCGACTAGAGTTTGTCTCTCCTGCAGTGTGGAGTCCGTAAAACGATTCCCCGTGCTAGAAATGTATGCTCTCCATATTTTTCAGTTATGGTGTACTTGTGCGTGAGAGAATTTCTCATATGGATATACTATTGATACTTTCAAATTTTGGCAATTATTTTTGTAATTTTCGAAATGTAATCCAGACCACCTGTTTTAAGTCCCCACATCTCACTATTTTATAACGCCAAGTTTTCTTACATTCGACTTGACGAGTGCCCTGTGTTTGTCTATATGTTGTAGTTGTCCACTAGCTTAAGACACTAGTGCTTTTGTCGGGCAAAGGATGACAGTGATTGTAAGAGCACTTTGCCAGTTTAATTGATGTTTGTTGACAATCCCGCACCCATGACCAAGATGGACATGGATGTAGCGTTGCTCGACAATTAGCAAAGAATTCCGCTTAAACCGGTGCTAGGGGCCGTCTTGAAATTACTATGAGGTATGAGCAAAGCTCATTGTTGAAGGCCTCATGGTGACTTCAAGATGAAGAACAACAATAAAAGCGTTGTTCCTTTTCTTGTTTTTTACCATGTATTTGTAGAGACTATGTCTCATGTGCATTTACTCCATATCCTTTTATTCACCATTAATAGAAACCTTCCCCTTGTTTCATTTTCATAATCAACGGCAATGTTAAGTCTGTAAGATCACAAACCTTAGAGATCATATCTTTGTAATGATTCAGGCCAAGATTCGATAATATCAGCCCAGAAGTTTCATAAGAGATGTTCAGAAAAAAAAACAACGACTTTTGCCCAATGATGGCTATAGCCCAAATCTTATAAGAATTTTAATAGCTGTAACAGTTTTGATTTATGCAACCCACAAAACATTAAAAGCATAACTTGAGTGAGGATTCAAACGAGTTTGGCTCAGTATTTTGGCCAAATTGGCTCAAAATGGCGAGTATTGGTATTACAAATAAAGACAACGGAAGCATAGACAAAACAAGTGATCGTCACTGAACTCAAACACTTTCAAAAATGCTGAATAACCATAAAACTGGAGTATCGTCACATAGAGCAAATTGGTAACCAGGAGTGGTTGTTTACACATGATACTCTGCATTTATTTTCTAGGTGTTGAAATTTGCCTCTTGATCGTAGTCCTTCCTGTTATATCAACATCACAACTGCGCAGGTATGAAAAACGAATGATGTGCGAAGACGGTGATGCGCACGACAAACTTTTTCCAGATGATTTCCGGTTTACTTGTAAGCCTGGACCAGGACGGTTCGCAAAGTGTTCATACCACTGTAAGTCTCTACTTATGTAACATAATACCTAATTAAAAAATCCTAGAGATATTGAAAGCAATTTACCGGTATTTCATTTACAATAGCCCAAAAAACTTTCCAAAAATACCGGAAGACATATTAAATGAATTAGGTTGTTAATCAAAACAATTAACTTGAACTCAGTTAAGCCATAATTGCAATTTTATTATAGATGCATTTGTCTTTTTTTCAAATAAATATTCCCGGCACCTGAATCGGTTTTCAGGGGCTTCGGCTACAGAGCTGCCGGGCGCGTCCCCAGGTGGTGGATAGGGAATGCCCTGTCTATGCGGGGTAGTCAGGTCATAATACGGAAAGCCTGACCGCGAACCATTGTAGCCAAACTGTGTGGAGAAACGCCACGCTCCATGCAGTATAAAGACCCCTTCTATATTTCTCTAAAGAGAGCAGACGCACTGGGTGTCGTATGGAAGGCTAAATTTCCTGCCCCTACCCATTTCTCCAATTTTCCAGTGGCAGTCAAAAGTCGTTGCCCAGGTTGTCCCTTCCACCTTTATTTCTTTCTTCTGATACTTTCAATTTTTTGAATTGATTAACTTGTTCTCGTCCTGATATAGCTGAAATATTGCTCATTGGACGTTAAACTCTAACTAACTAATCAATCAAATAAATATTGATTATACAAAATCAGTCAGATTAGTATAGTGTAGCACAAAAGTTTGTTCATGTTACCTGTTATGTTTTTCTTTAAATTTTTCAAACATTTTTACGCTTAACTGTCTTTCAAATTATTCCTGTTGTGGACGTTTTGGTCAATTAGAACAGACAGTTTGTTTATGATAGAAAGTAGTGAAATGCACATAATTGGATTTCACGATTTTCTGAAGAGACATATGTTGGCGAAATGCGCATATGCAGAAACAAAATTGACAGTAACTTCGATAATTTGATATTTATTGCTACTGGTGGTGAACTGCTGGTGAACTGCTAATCCCCGAGGGTATTCACCAACCCAGTAGCCAGTACTTCAGGTCTTGGCCGAAAACCGGTTTTAATTGGAAACTTGCAACATCTAAATTTTAGAAAATTTTGTTTAAACTAAGGAGTATCTCAACGTTGCATAGCTCGGTCCTTAGCTGATTTTGGCGTCCATATTTAGATCTTATTGTTTAGGGCTGTTCCAGAAAAACACAAATTGCTGCTATGGGAGGGTGTTATTATTCAAGTCAGAATTCATGAGTAAATAGAAAAAGTCCTATATTGCATCTATGGGTGGTCATGACAATTTTTAAGTGCCCCCCCCCCCCCCCGTCCCATGTATGTTTTGCTGGAACAGCCCTTATTTGTTCTCTAGTTTTTACAAATTCATGGAGCCAAAATAGTTTATTTCTTATTCTTTTGTTAATTCCACAAATCCATCCCAACTTTAAGCCAGATTCCAACCAAACTTGCAGGATATATTGTTCACCTGATTTAGTTGTGCATCTATGTTTAATTTTCACTGAGCCAAAAATTACTCTTCACAAGTGTTCCAAGGACCACCCATCAATTTTTATAGTCAAATTTGAGCAAAGGTCATAGAAGAGCCGAATATATGTAAATACAAATATTTACAAATGTACCTTTTTGTATGCAGAAAAAATATATTCTGATATATTCGTTATAATAAGAAAGTTTTGAACTGCTAATGATTACAGTAATAAAGTTATGGTTGCCATCTTTGATAAAAAAATGTTTAAGTGTCAAGCAAAGCCTGCTTTATTTATAATGATTGTATTTTTTGCTCGTATGGGCGGTTTGATTGAAAATAAAGTTTATCTTATCTTATCTTATTCATAATCAGAAATTTTAAAATCATGGTCATTGCTTTATTTAAAAGAAAACGTCAGTTATAGTATATAGTAATTGTTGCTTTTTTAAACATTTTTGGTAATTTTAGACCAATCCCTAAAGAAGTCGTTCCATTGTCCTGGTTCTGGATATATCAGTGGTTGGCATGTAGTTGGCTTTTATATAACGGTAAAATGTTGCAATGAACCAGGTAATATATCACAAGTTATCAAAAGAACAAACACAAAAAAAAAACTGATGTTTTTGACAAGAACAGTATCGGTTTACATTTCTGTAATGTAACATTCGAAGAGATTGATGCTATCATTTCCCCTGACTATAAACATGTCGTCTTTATAATGGCTACAACGTTTGCTTAAACCCAAAGTGACTTCAAGATCAAGAACAACAATTAAAGCGTTGTTCCATTGCTTGGTTTTACCATGTTTTAAGAGAGAATGGATCTCACGTGCATTTACTCCATACCCTTTTATTATCACTTATTTGCTTAAATTCAAATTGGTTGCTTAAACCCTCGATAATTTCCGTAGGTATTTCCATTCAAAAAAAAAAAAACTATATTATCACTTTATTTTTGGTATGCTCTGTTTAGCAGTTTTACTGCTTAAACGACATAACGCTGTTTCCTTAGATATTTCCATACAGAGAAAATATTATATTATCACTTTATTTTTGGTATGTCTGTTTAGTAGTTTTACTTAATGGGAATTTTAGGTTTTCAAAATTTCTATTGATTTGTTGTTCAGATGTTAATGAATGTTATATTTCTTTCAAATATGGACGTTATGTCGTTTAAGCAGTTCAAGTTGTAAGTTATAAGTAAGATTTTTACCGTTGAAGAAAATCTAAAGACTCAGAAAATAAAAAAGCTGCTTTCCCCATTCTGTCAAAAATACTTTTAATTTCATTTCACTTCGCGAGCTATAAATATTTGTTTAATATGAAATATGACTTATTTTTACCATATTAGTACAAATAATATCATACCGGGGATTACGGGTAATTATGTATAAAATATGCAGTCAAAACATAAGTTAATAGATTTTTAATACTTTCTCAATAAAAAAAAAGTAAACGAAATTTTATCTTGAATAAGAATGTAGCCTTTCTAGTGAATGAATAAGAATGTACCCTTTTTAGTGAATGTTCCTTCATTTAAAATTGTGGTTTTAAGCAAATAAATATTAAATTATTCCAGAAAACTCATAAACTATAACTCTGTATGTTTTTAATTCCTTATTGAAAAAAAAAAAAAATAATCTGTGATATTGGTCGTTATCAGTGGATGCAAAAACGATATTGGTAATAGTATCAATGGAAAATAGTAGTTTTGAGATTCTGGAATTTTATACAGTGTTGAGTTCTTCAAGATACTTTCAACTATATTAAACATATATGTACAGAGAATCGTAAAATTTTAGTTTTGGTAGACATGTTAGTGTTTTCAACATTTCAGGCATTATGAAAAAAACTATCCCTCTGTGAAATAATTTAAATACAGCACTTTGCACAAAAATTGATGGTGACATGCACTACTAATTCTCTTATTAATCACTATATGATGAAAATATGCTTTTTATAGTTAAATCAAAGTAAAACATGACACGCGTATGAGACAAATTAAACCATTACGTAATGTAAAGTTCACATGTTTCACTTCAAAGAAGTGATGCCACTTAAAGAAGTGGTTGGGAAACTTGTAACTATGGCATAATTACTGAACCATAAAGATAAAATCAACATATGACATTGTTCTAGTATCATCATATAAACTAATTTTTAGATGTATTTTGCAGGTCTATATTATTCTGACAAAAATTGCAGAAATCATTTTAATAATGATGTAGCTGAAGGCAGGTTTTATAGAGTAGACAAAGGGAAGGTGATCACAGGATTTAAATCTTTTGATGGAGGGTAGGTACATGAACCAATATAAATAATATTGAAACGCTTTTTCAGAAACAAGCATAGATAATTATAATAATTATAATGCATTCATGTAAATAGGAGAATCGGATAATTGAAAACCTTATATTCTTCTGGAAACCGGAATCATGAAAAAGAAATTCTACTGAACAACTAAACGTGCGTGTTAATTGCAAACTTAACATTCACACAATAATTTTCCCAACATTCTTTTTTCGCTTCTCTGAATTGTGCAAAAATATTTGTGAAAAATTAAAATGTTGGTATTCGAGCCGTCAAGATTTTAAAAGTTCAATACAGATTATGCTTGCAATGTTAAAAAATTAAAATAAAGAAAAACGACTTTGTTGCAGCTAAATCCGCATTTTTTTGTATTGAAACCTTCTTCATTAAATTATCATAAAATGATAAGAAGCATCTCCATCATGCAAAGTTCTGTCCTTACCTGATTTTGGCGTTACATTAAGATCATATCGGGTATTTGTTCTCTGTCAGTTTTTTAACATATTTGATTTTATATTCTTCCAAACGTTTAGATTTTATCAGCACTGAAGAGACATAAGTTGTCGGAATGCGCATATGCAGAAAATAAATTCACAGTTACATCGGTATATAGTTATTTGTTACCACTTGGTCGATGCTTCTGCTGGTGGACTGTTAGTCCCCGAGGGTATTCACAAGCCCAGTAGTCAGTATTTCGGTGCTGACTCGAATCGAGCCTTGCAATATCTAAATTTTTGTAAATTTTGTTGAAAACTGAGAAGTATCTCTCTAATGCAAAGCTCTATCCTTACCTGATTTTGGCTTAACATTTAGATCATATTGTGCATTTGTTCTCTATGATTTTTTTTTACAATATTTGATTTTATGGTCTTCCAAACGTTAATATTTTATCTGCACTGCAGAGACATAAGTTGTCGAAATGCGCATATGCAGAAAATAAATTCACAGTAACTTCGTTATCTAGTTATTCCTTTATTTTTCAAAGTGGTTTCTGTCATATAAAATTTGTTCTGTTTTAATTTCTTCATCTTCTTTTCAATATTTGCGGAATAGTTGCATCAAAAAGTCTACCACAGCATCGGCATCGTATCTTCATACCTTTTTTTCCTATGGGGATACTATAAGCAAATGACAATACCCATTTGGATTCTGTTGTAATCTAATTCAGTTAATCTGATGTTTCAACACATTTTTTTTCCAAATGATGGAGAAAAATGTAGAGTACCTTTGGAAGTCTTCAACGATTCAGGTTATTTTATAAACCTGAAATTTTAACCGTTTCAAAGTAATAGGTATTGGTATTTCCTTTCATCATTTCAACCTTCAGTTAAGGGAGTACGAGCGTCAGATTTCAGAAGCATTCTATATCCTCGGGTTTTATCGATTCAAACAGTGCTAAGATTTTTTTTTCACATGGATCACATTTTCGTGGTCATAAGTCACTTTAAAATACATAAAATAGACTGTGTAGAAAATTTAATCAACTTCCAATTATAATTTCATATATTTAAAGGCCGATAAACATCTTATGCAAATTGAAGGAAAACTCTAGAGAGATCTTTTTCCCGCCAAAATTTTGACGTCTCATATCTCAAACATTCCTACATGGATTTTCAAATTTTTTTGCTCAAGTTGTTCCATTAGTAGTGCTCTTCAAAACAAAAGGTCAGAATTTTAATTCTAATTACAAAATTTCTCATACTCGTAGTCCCTAACAAATGCTGTCTATCGAAAATGATCGTCTTTTTGACACACTTTTATCGATTCGTGTTTGTTATTGTCTGAATACTGGAAAGATTTACAGATTAAACATTCCAAATGTTTGGCTTGGTACTGTTTAAGTGTTAGAGTAGTAACACGTACAATGGGTTTTAATTTGCATAGGGGTCAGAAATAACAAAATACCGAGGCTACTGTGAATTTAGGTTCTGCATATTCGCATTTCGGCAACTGATGTCTCATCAGTACAGATCAATCAAAACTTTTGGAAATTCATGAACCGAAATATGTGTAAAAGTTGATAGAGAACAAATTATCAATAGGAACTGAACAGAAAAGCCAAAATCAGCTAAGGACAGAGCCATGCAAGAGGGAGAAGCTCATTAGGTTTTAACAAAAGTGTCTTGAATTTAGACATTTCAAATTAAAAAAAAAATCGTTAAAATGATATTAACTGATGAGCTACGAAACATATCTTTGAAACAATAAAAACCTAACTGACTGTGTAACGGGTGCTGTATGCAGGGTAGGACAAGCTTGCCCTTCCGGAGCACCTAATTTCACTCTGTTTTTTGAGAGGTCACAATATTAGTGTTTTAGTTTTGAGTGTTATTTTTGCAGTGTTTGTGTTTTGTTGGTGTGTAGAGTCTTTGGTCTTCAGTCTTTTGATGTTTTTCCTTTTGCCTTGTCTGTGGATTTGATTCGTGTAGTTTTGTACTTTGCTTTGTTTCTTTGGTATTCTATTGTTGTTCTTTTTCATAGAAAAGATAGAACAGGCATTGTTCGGATATTTTGTAAGTGAGTCTACCTTTATGAGTTACAGATCAAATTTAAGTCTGGTTCTGGTCACTGATTTTTGACGGAGATGTGGGCCTTGGACTTGAAAATTTTACTAAAATGTCAGTTTCCGCTCTTTTTTCTAAACGGTTGTAGTTAGTGTACTGATATTTTGTATGTGAGTCTACCTTCATGAGTTGCAGATCAAGTTTAACTTTGGTTAAAGTCCACTGATTTTGGACAGAGTTATGGGCCTTGGGCTTAGAAAGTTTTACTAAAATGTCAGTTTTCCGCACTTTTTATAAACTACTTCAGGTATTGATTTGATATTTTGTATGCGAGAATTACATATCAAGTTGAAGTCTGATTTCGGTCCGTTGATTTTTTACGGAGAAACGGACTTATAATTTTTTTCTAAAATATCAGTTTTCCGATCTTTTTTTCTAATCCGTTGTAGGTATTGATCTTATATTTTGTAGGTGAGTGCCTGAATGAGTAATAGATCAAGTTTAAGTTTGGTTCTGGTCTACTGGTAACTTGACGGAGTTAGGGGCCTTGGATTTAGAAAAGATATTTAACCATTTTGCTACTGTAATAAAGCCTTGTTCTACCGGTAGGGGAGTTGTCATTGCCTTGCATACGATCCACACTTGTTTTCTATATATTCCGTTTATTCTTTTATATGAAATAAATAGTGAAAATGTCGTGACGTTAAACTTTTGGCACGTTTCTTTACTTGGCTTAATGTAAAAAAACAATAATTTTTGTCCTAAATGTGACTTCATCATTACGTTAAGGATTGGGAGTATAGACTCCAATCGATTCTTGTTTTATCAATTAATTTTAACTCTCAATTGCCAATCTAGACTTTTTTCTTACTTAAATCAGAATCTTCTCAAGAAATCTAATGCTCCGCTAGCGGAGCAGGACATGCTTACCCTTCCGGAGCACCTGATGTCACTCCCGGTTTTCATGGGAGTTCACACTATGAGTGCCTTAGTTCTTAATGTTATCTTTTTATTTCCGTGCATTGTAGCTGTCTCACGTCCTTGTTTTGTCTTTGTTTTTATCTGTTACCGTTTCTGCCATGTCTTTGGACTTCGATTTTTGTAGTCATCGCTTCCCTTGTTCCTTCGGTATTCTACTGCCGTTGTTTTAAAGATTGATTAGTTTGATTTTGAAAATTCAAAAATAAACTGCAGCAAATTACACCTTGACATGGACATAACCATATGAAGTCTTCATTTCACGGCTCATTCGCTACTCATTTGCCTGTTGTGTGTGTGTTTAAGTCAACAAAGCGAAATTAAAATATCTTCTCCAAAGCTACCTTTCCAGAGTCATGGTCAATCACTGTTTCTATTTATGGTAAATTTAACGGATCGTTACTGTGAAGATTGACATATTTCAATAGATCTAAAGTTATTCTGGATTAACACATACTGAGTTTGACATAACACCGGACTTTTCAATTTTATTTTGAAGTATGTCACATGCGAAGCAGACCATGGTTACGCTTCCAGAGCACCTAGTGAAACTCTTGTTTTTACGGGTTCACAATTTTAATGCTTTGTTTTTTGTGGCATTTGTTTAATGTTTTTTTTGTTCCGTTATCGTCGTTGCTATTATATCTCCTTGTGTTATATGAATTTTGCCATGTATTCTTGGTGAATGATTTTTGGTTGCAGCTTCAGTGGGAGTCCTAAAGTAGGGTCTGTGTACGACGTTCGATCAGTAAAAAAAATGACTGTACGATTTAGGAAAATAAAATTGAAATTGGCGTGTACGTTGTACGATGCATTTTGTGTACGAATGTACGCTAAAAAATAAAGTTCTTGTATGATGCACGAAAAATAAAAATAGTCGTGTACGTTGTACGAAAAATAACGCTTTGAAGCCCTCTTCGGTATTGATTTGGAAATACATTTACAGAAACAGGGCATTTTGACAAAGATTAGATGCTGACAATATTTGAAATTTCGTGCACACATTTCTTTTATATGACTTATCGGAAATTTGTATGACTTAACTTTGATCTATATGATAATTATGCAATTATACATTATTAATTACAACGAACAATATATCAAATATATAAAAGACAAATTTGAAACTATTTCAATTCTAATAAAGTCTTTTAAATAAAATGTAGGGCATTTTGTTTTGGAAAGATTTTTACGGCATAACACATCAACCTTGCCCTCTTGGGCTCACTAGATAAAGTCTTTTAAAGCCCTCTATTGCATACCTGAATGTAAAGCATAGAATAAAAAGAGGATTCATTATTTGCACATGTATGTCTATTTTTTATCTTCTTATTCAGTGTGACCTATTTCAACAAGGAATGCTTTTACAACAACAGTCCAAATCCTGACTTTAATGCCGTATTTGGAGTGTGACCTGGTCGAGTTTTATGAAATAAAATTCATTGATCCAGAAACGATGATTTTCTTTTGTCGCTGATGGATTAGTATTTATATGATGGAATACTATTCATATGTATTAATCCAATTTGGAGCACTTTCAAAGTTTGTATCTTGTACAGTATTACATGTAGAACTTAAAACAAGACACCAATATGATATATGAGATGGCTTAATACATCGTAAACGAATACTGAAGCATGGATGAGGACAAGGGGAATTCTAAAATCATAAATCCAAAATCACGACAATTCATATCCAACACGAATTGAGACAGTATGAAACAGACAAAAAAAAAACAAAACTGAACAAGAACGCCACATAACTAAAGCACTAGCAGTGTGAACCCCTACAAAAACTGAGGTATCATCAGGTGCTCCGGAAGGGTAAGCATGATCTGCTCCACGCGGTTCACCCGGCACACTGCCAGTGTCGTTTTTTTCACAGTCGGTGTTAGTCAGTTCGGTAATAAACTATGGTTCTACCCAAAGATTTCTATTCTCATTTGTGAAATAGAAACATGCCAAAAACGATGGTTTTAAATGTTGCGGCACGATTAGGTAATAATGACTACCTGAACATTTTATTTAAAATTCTTAATTTAGCTATCGATGAAAGATTATGTATCAATCAAAACTTATATAGCATAATGATCACGAACGGAAAAGTTTTTCTAAACTAAACATGCATATACAAGACACCGACGCGAACTACGTCCGTTGTTTCTGGTATCGATTCGTTTGAAAAGTACTGCATAAAGTATAATATCTTGGTGTCGTCCTCTGGGGTATGCATTTTTCACAGTATGAAGCCTAGTTCCAAAAGATCTTTTTTTCAGATTTCCCGGTCCCTTTTTTAATAAAAATCTCTAAAACTCATTTCTGACTTGATTTTATGAGATTTTCAATGTTCAAACGAGTTTGATATGCAGTTTAAACCAATAATTTTGAAACAGTTGTAGATTCATGTTTTCCTTACGTCACAATTTAAATACAAACAAATTCTGATTTCACAATTTTCAAAGAATATATAGTTAACTCGGAAATTTTTGGTTTGTTTTTAAATCGTCATTATATGGATGTCAAAATCATTTAAAACCTATTGGAATAAACAGCATATCAAACTCTATTTAACAAGAAAAAATTCATAAAAATCGGATAAAAATTGGGATCTAGACGATTTTTTTAAACTGGACTGTTTTCACTGAATACATGAAATACACAGGATAATCTGAGTAGGTGACTCACTTTTGGCACTAGGCTGTATGCTGTGAAAAATGTGCACCCCAGAGGACAACACTACATACTGAAAACACTACTTTGCTCCTTATCAAGAAATGTGAGAAAGAGCCGTTAAGGACATCATACCATAAATAAGAATATCATATAAGAAAAAAATATGCATTTCAGAGGACAACACTGTTTTTACATGAAATGCACCACATCATTTAAAAAGTTGACTCGCTTTTGGCACTAGGCTTTACATAATCGTCATAGATGTTCGCATTCCATTGCATATCTTTCCAGATCACGTATTGTTTCATCCCACGATAAATGTACTTAAGAAATTATTACTGCTACATTTGTAAGTGCCAATGCCAAGTCAGGCTATTCAAATTCCTATGGTTGTTTACGTTTGTCTTGTCTTATTTGTGTTTTTATTATGAACCAGTGATTGAAATTCACTGTCATTGATGGTATTCCTTTTTTCAATTCAGCTCAGTCTGTTACTTAATATGACATAAACCGGGATAGAAACAATGCGAGAGCTTTGCTGGTATACGAATATACCTTTTAAGATCACTTTATACCATGAAATGATTATATAAAAGGTAAGTGAGTATACTGAAGTGTGGAGTTGGTAAAACAATTCCCCGTGGTAGAGATGTATGCTCTTTTTTTTTCTTAGATATGGTGTACTAGTACATGAGATAATATCTCATGTGTACACTTTGTTCAATTACTATTACCTAAATTTATGTAACATAAGGCAGAATTGGGGGTATTTTATTCACGAGATAAAATCACCTGACCACGCCCCTTTTGGGTGAATTACTTCCCTTTATTAAAGTTGAACTTCGAAAGTACATCCCAGTGTTCCGGATTATTTTCATACTACCCCCGTCTTTCCCGTCTTTCTAAGAAAAGTATTGTATTAATGTTATCTTCATTAATGAAAAGTTTTTGTTGTGGGAATTTTAAAACATAAAAATTGTGGTTAAAACCAGTCTGTAGAAGGATTTCCCGTCGCTGGAAAGCTTGGAATTACACATTTTAAATTTAATTTGGTCTCGAATTTTCTTGAGTAAGTTAAAAAGGGACAACTGTGTATGAATCTATGGGAGTTATATTTCACAGTCATATGCGGACAAATTTGCTACATATTTATCTTTTATGTGTATTTTTCTGTCAAAGATAACTTACTCGGCAGTTTTACAATGGCTTCTACAGTTAAAATGTCATGATCCCGCTTCGAATTTCAAACTTAATTGGCCGGAAATTTTCATTATTACAGATACGTATTTATGTATAGAATAGACGTAAACAATTAGTAGAATCTTGCTAGATGCGGACAAATATGTTCTGAAGTGTATTATTAGATAATTTTGCAAAATTTTAATATCTCCCCTATGCATTTCAACTAAACATTGACGACTCGCAAGAGTTACAAGATGGCCGCTATGCAAATTAGTAACGTACCCTTATTCTGCCATATGATTACTGATTATTCGGCATTTTGAAATTATGGATTTCCTTTGTTTCGGTTCTAGTGCTGCTAATGAGGAATAAATTTCCGAATTGGCCATACAGCTTATTAAAATTACTGCAGTTGGAGTTAACATATGTGTTAGGGTCTCATGTTCATTCAGTTACTCCATATATACTTTCGTAAAATATACAGATGAAAACTTTTCAACACTGCTTGAAACGTGCCGACAATCCTATGCTGGAGCCGCCTGTTCCCATGTCTATCCACTCAAACATTTACTCATATTTTAAATGTAGCTTAGGAACGTGAAAATATCAATGCACAAGCTTCTTTTTATTTACTTCTTATGTATCATTCCAATGTGACAATACTCACTTTATCACATAATCAATGACTATAAAAATAAATTAAAATAAGGTAAAATAAGCTAAATAAGTAATTTCCAATTTCATCAAACTATAATGATGTAAAGTGATATTAAGTAATATTAAGTCCTAGTCCATGGGCTGGAAAAACCCCCCGTGCAACTTCCCCCCCCCCACCAATTTCCGAACCCCACCCATTTTTTAAAGTCCGCATACATCCCCTCTTCAAAATAAAACATGTTAACACGAGCATAACCAACACGCACTTGTGGAATTTGACCCGTTTTCAGACCTACCTACCGAAATTTTGGAAAATTTCGTTTTTCTTTCAATTGCTTCAAAATGTTTACCATATGCTTTCCAGTTATAAAAACGAAGTATCAAATGATTGCTTATGGTATGAGCTTTACAAAGAACCCACGTTTTTATAATTTATATGCCAAATACATTCCATAGCGCAATTAAACGTACCCCTACCTTTATGAAATATTGACGAAAAAACTGATATTTTATTGAAATTGCGTAAGTTTGATCGTCTAGTGAACCCGAAGTGCATCTCAATTCCCGATTCTGAAAATTGTTTTAGCTTTTTAATCTATTTTCTTCAATATCAAACATGTTAAGACGATGTTAACATTTTAAATGACCAAAATTTTATTTTCAAATAGACCACGTACACGGACCTTTGAATAATTTCTTTTTTGAATAAGTTTTGTCTTTCTTTTGACTAATAATATTTTTTTGTAAACAAATATCATTGTGTCGTCTGCGTTCACGCAGTGGCGACATTTAGGGATCACTATCCGTCGTCTTGCGTCGTCGTCCGCGTCGGCGTCACAAAAAAATTCTGTCACACTTTTCTCAGGAACCATGTATCCGAGCATTCTGCAATTTGGCATGGAGTATCAGTATGGGGACCTATACCGTGTAATAGAGTTTTGAATCTCTCGCATGCCCACTTCTTTTTGACGGAACTTAGAATATTTTTTGCGTCTTAAAAAATTCTGTCACATTTCCCAAGGTACCATAAATCCTAGCCTTCTGCAATTCAATATGGAGTGTCAGAATGGGGACCTATACCGTGTAACATGAGTTTGGGATCTCTCCGATGCCCACTTCCTGTTTGACGGAACTTAGAATTTTTTTTACTTATCAGGATCACAAAAAATTTCTGTCACAGTTTTCTCAGGAACCACATATCCCAGCCTTCTGAAATTTATCATGGAGTATTAGTATGGGACCTTTACTGTGTAAAAGAGTTATGGATCTCTTGCATGCCCACTTCCTGTTTGACGGAACTTACAATATTTTTTCCAATGGGCGTCACAAAAAATTTCTGTCACATTATATCCCAGCTTTCTAAAATTAAGCATGGAGTGTCAGTATGAGGACCTATTCTGTGTAATAGAGTTTTGGATCTCTCATATACCCACTTCCTGTTTGACGGAACTTAGAATATTTTTCGAGTCTTGAAAATTTCTGTCACGTTTTTCTCAGGAACCACATATTCCCTGCCTTCTGCAATTTGGCTTTGAGTATCAGTATGGTGACCTATACTGTGTATAGGGTCTGGGATCGCTTGCATGCCCACTTCCTGTTTGACGGAACTTAGAATATCTTTTTGCGTAATTACACAGGCGACGCATGTCTTCCCTGGAAGACTTACTACTAAGTTTAAAATAGGTATCAAATGAAAGCTTATTATCTTTTGGAAAACCTTTCGACCGATTTACCGGGTAACCAATGTTTGAAAAAATACTTAATGTTTTGCTGATAGAATGAAAATATTTAATAAAGTATGTGCATTGAAACTTGAGTTTTGTTGCTTTAGTGGGCCATTTTCAAAATATGCACAAATGTTGTCGAAATTGATGTAAGGTGGTCTCTGATAGATTTACTTCATAGTAATAAAATTAATATATCCCACACTTAAATGTTTTCTGACATATTAGCATTCGAAGGACTTGGAGAACCAAAACCATTTTGTGTGGTTCTGGGGCTGGGACTTATATAACATTATTATTGTTATATTAGTCCCAGTTCTGGGGTACTATGCAACATAACAAACTATACAAAATGTCAATATCTATCAAAATTGCATATAGTGGTAGGCTCAGTGTGGATGACACTTTTATCTCAAAGAATAGATATGCATTTTATTTGATTAAGTTATTTTGTTGTATATAACTGATGACCTGATAAAACAGTTGCAAAATCGGGGCACTGTAGGAAACAAATTCACTGGAAAGTTGCAGTAGCCCTCTTTATTTTTTTAAATTACATACACTTGAAATATACCATAAATGAATTAGTTTTAAGATTTTTTACACTAATTTTAATCTTGTCACCGGGGCACTTTAATTAAATAAGTGTTTATTACTAGACTATTATTACTACATTGTAATAAATCAACCGTTATGAAACAAATTGTCAATTATTTGGTCTTTGATTTGCACCAAATTATCGAAAAACGTAAAAAACTGATTTCAGAATTGTACAAATGACAGTAAACAACTGAAATTATTTTTGACGCCGAGTACTCGAATACCGAATTTGATAACCGGTTACAGCCTATTCGATCGATTAATCGAGTAACCGGTTTCTCGTTCCCATCCCTACTGAATACCAAAAAACCCCTACCCCAACAAATTTTCCCCAGAATTGTCGATTTTTTGTCGATGCTAGGATAAAAATAACCATCACACGCAAAATAGCAAGGTTGATATTTGGTATTTTAACTCTCACTTGTAAGTTTAAACTCAACATTTTGTCCAAAATTGATGAAAAATGGGAATTTTTAGCATTTCAGATTTGTCAAAAATTCACTTTTAAATCGTTTTCTCTTATGATGTGGCAGCAATATCTATTTCTTACACGATTAGATAATTTTTCGTATCACTTAGTGTTAACTTTATGCTATCATTTCATTGGCCTTTCATATGATTTGATAACTTTTCAGCCGTATTTTCATTGGTTGTTATAGAGGTCACACATCGGGTCAAAACCACTTCATGGAAATTCTTTTTATTTTTAATTCCTTGCTCATTTCATTATGTCGTCTACATTATTTTTTTATTTTATTGGAAAGAAGAAGAAATAAAAAAAAAATGTGTACATACATATTAATTCATTCTCCCAAAACAGTTGAATATGTTTTGGCCACTTGAAATAGATTATATCATTGCTAAAAATAAGTTTCTTTCTTGAGTTGATGTGATGATGTAATGTGTATTCAGGTCATTGACGCGTGGAAATTGACATCGGAATCAGTTGCCACAGTTACAGAGAAATTTACACCTACATTTAATTACAAATAATTCGTGGCATTTTCACTCTACTGACAAGCAGAAATTAATTTATTATAGATGTTTAAAACTGTAATTACAATTTTATCAAGCTTTCTGAAAAGATACCCAGGTTTGTCACCAGCGTGGAACCATGTACTTGTCATTGCTATTGATTGTTTTGTACATGTGCTTATAATGCAACATAGTTCCTACATCTACAACACTTATCGTTGTTTATAGTTTTTACTTTATATACGGGAAAATTTATTGTTAGACTTTACATTCATTATAAGGATAAGTTTAAAGTACAGAATCAATATTCAATGTATTCATGGATCACAGACACATCAAACAAAATTCTCCCAACTTAACATAATTGGGAGAATACCACAGAAGAGTTTACACATTAAATTTATTATAAGAGAAATAGGTTTCACAGCTAGTGAGACTTGTATATTGCTGTTATCAACTCTCGCTTTTTAATTACAAATAATAATTAACTCGCTGAAGCTCGTTAATTATTATTGTGTAATTAAATAGCTCGAGTTGATAACAAGCGATATACAAAGCCTCACTCATAATGAAACCTATAAATATGTGGCCAATCTGGAGGATTTATCTGCAGATATGCCAGTTTATTGTTATAACCGATACATAAGTTATCTTGAAACACTGCTTACATAAACAAGGAGTGTTCAATGTGACTCTTACTACCGAAAATCTTACCCCTAACCCAACAAAAAAATAAGCTTAAAAGTCCCAAAATATGTCTGTCTTTACATATCAACATAGCATAAAAATGTTTTACTTTCTTTGCAAACGATACATTTGATATATTGTAATATGTAATTTTAACATCAAATTATGGGTAAAAATTAATATTTTGGGCGATTTTCGTGAAAAATGGGAATTTCCAGCATTTCAGAATTTTACGAAATCCAATTTTAATTGTTGAATAACTGCCCAAACACCGCGCATGATCTTATTTGTGATATATGTCAGTCTCTTTGTATTAAGATGTTTGAAAATGATATGTCATTGGACCTTTATACAATGTTTAAAATTTTCAAGCTGAATAAAATGAAATAAGTTGTGTTGAATATGTGTGGTTATAGGTAATATGTTTGTTATTTATTAGACTGCAGCTAGTCTAAAATGTTTAAAAGCATACTTTGTAATTTCTGAGATATAATGAAACGATATTTAATCAATATTTTCAAGTTACATATCCATTTCATGAAGTATTTGCATATCAAAGTCAAAACAGCAGAAATTCTGAAAAAACGGAAAATTCCCATTTTGCATACAATTTCGGAGAGAAGAGTTAAAAAGAGACCTCTTAAAAAGTTTAAATCTAATTAAATGATCTTCTGCATTTCATCATTAGTGAAATAAACACTAGAATTCCCATTAATCATTATCTTTTTATCATTTAGAGCCTGAATATCTCATATTTTTCCTTAATTTTTAGGGGAGGGGTGCTAATTTTGACATTTCTGAACCTACATTATGTCTGAAACTAAAATGTGTGCACACAATTTGTTGCTAAAATATCATAAATCATGATTAAATCGGCCATTATTAAATTCGTTTTCAGATTTCACAATCCTGAAGTCAGAACGTCGAAATTGTGAAAAAATCTAAGATTCCGAAAATTTCCTTTTTTCAAAAATTTTATACCGAAAATCAAAATTTTATGGACTTTAATGGTTTTATTTTCAAACATTGTATCACACCTGATTAGTATGGCAAAAAAACTACATAAAATGACGAGGGTTGTTTATCTGAAAGGAATTGACAGCCTAAAATCGTCATTTTCGCATTTTTTTTGCAGGGGAGGTGTACATTTTGTATCCCCAGATCATTAAAAGGGCGTAAAGTGCCAAAAACTTTAAAATTAGCTATAATTCGGTATCAAATTTCAGTACATGTTACTTACCGTTAAGAAAAATATGGACCTTAAAAGATTAAACTTGGGTTAAAACGAAAATACAAGAATTTTTCAGGGTGTGTTCAAGTGGCCCTATACTGTCTATGAGCGCAGGTTATGTTCATGTTAACATGTTAACATATGTTTTATTTCGAGGGACTGAAAAAAAATTTCTGGTTCGGAAAGGGGGGGGATGCACGGAAAGTGTTTCCAGCCTACGGACTATCCCGACACTTGAACCGGTTTTCAAAGGTTCCGTCTTCAGAGCTTCTGGACTTGGAAAATAGGAGAACTCCCTGTCTATGAGGGGTTGTCAGACGGACGGAAGGAGGGACATTGATAACAAATAACATGAAAAAGACAAAACAATAAAAAATGAACAAGAACGCCACAAAACTAAAGCACTTGTAGAGTCAGCCCATCAGACCTGGAGGTTTCCCTATGTGATCTACATGGTAATACACAATCTTCTCCACAAGTTGCACCCGTAAGACAGCAATTTAAGACCTGCTGGTAAAATATCTGTAGCGTAACAGACTAGTTATTATCCTTTGCTAACTCATTGCGAAAATAATTAAAAATATTTGATGCATGTATCCTTTTTATCAATGAGACAGCTCAAAGATGAAAGTCTTGAAAGCATCTGTTTACCTCTTAAATATTTCACGAAAGGATATGGAGTAAATGAACATGAGACCATAAAACATATGTTTACTCCAACTGCAATAATTTCAATGAGCTGTATGGCCATTTCGGAAATTAATTCGTCATCAGCAGCACTAGAACCCAAACAAAGGAAATCCATTATTTCAAAAATGTTTAAAATGCATAAAACCAAACGAAATCCGAATAATCAGTAATATCAAATATAGATAAGGACAAAACTACGATGGAGGGAGTTAATCCTTAGGTTTTAGAATTTACATATATAAAGTATTCAGAGAGTAAAAGGACAAAATCTGTACCACACAAACTTCCTATGATATATAAGACATCACAGAAAACAAAAGTCATCATAAGGTGAACCGCCTCTTAACGTAGTTCGAGCCTTATAAATAATTCAGACAGAATTTTTTTTTATTTTTAGGTATTTTGTAGGTATTAACTCATATATTCTAAAATTAAAATAAAAATGATATGTTACTTATCATCTTTCCTGTTATCAGCCTTTTGCTTATTGTTTAGCTTTTTGTGAAATAAATATCAGATATATTTTTTAAATTTTTTTGATATTTTAGAGGAATACACTTGAGCTATCTGCTGATCTGAAAAAAGTTTGTATGTCACCGTTTGATTAAGAGAGATATTTATGTATTAGCAACAAAGAAAATATTTACGACAAAGGGAGATAATTGCCAGGAAAATGAGTGATATACATGTGTCAATATAGTATGACTCACAATAAAAAGGCTGAGAAAACAACTTTCCGGCTTGAAAATCAAGTCAATCCCGCGTCCGAATCTACTTTCGAGAATGCGACAATCGAATGCGCCATGTATTAGTGTCGATCTATCTTAAAACCTGGAGTATTATAAGATGTTCCTGAACAAGAAGTATGACCTGCTCCTTGCGTAGCACCCGTCACACTGCCAAAGCAAAGTCTAGTTTTGCCATAAACATTGTGCATTTTGTTCTGAGAAAGTGCATTCTATTCTCAATCGTAGATATTCCGACATTTTACATCACTTCGCAGGGACTAAAATTTTAGCAATTCTTAAAAGGTAAACTGGTGGCACAATTTTTGACGAATTAAAAGCATCTCCAGCAGTTACTCTTCATGCTTTCCGTAGCATCATCTTACGTCCGAATTTCCAAACTTGGACAGTCACTACAGTTTTACGTCTTTCTGCTTGCTAAAACTTCAGTGAAATATCGGAAAAACTCCGTTTGAGAATAGAATGCACATTCTGAAAACAAAATGCACTCTGTTCATAGTGTTTTTCAATTCGTTAATAAAACCAGAATTTACAAACAAGTCTGTTTTGTGAAATTGAAATTATAGCGATCTGACAAATAATATTGACGAACGTTACTGTGATGATAATACTAATTTCTTTGATTTAGATCAAAATATAGTTTTGTACCTTTTTATACTATGGCAAAAATGTGGTCGTATAATGGTATGACACACCATTTTGTTTTCGGTTAATAACATCAATCAACGTGAAATTTTAGCAAAATGTTCCTTAGCAGAAAAGCAAGGCTTTGATTGATCTTGGATGTTGTAGCCCCTAAAAAAGGACCAAAAGGGCAAAATTTGGCTGTAGAATATTTATCACCAACGGACTTTGATGGGGTTTCTTTCATTGTGCCCCTGAGAAAATTTCAAATCGGTAGTTTGTCAACACATTTTACGTCGCATGCACAGTTCATGAGATGAATGAGGCCTAAAGGGCAAATCTCAAAAAGACAATTTTTAGTCTGAATTTGACGCAGTGGGATTTTCCCTTTTGCATAATATGTTTTGAGTCGAATTACAGGAAGTTTCATTATTGTGGGCTTCGATATTATATCAAATACAGAAAATGTCCCTTTTGACATATATTTTCAGTCAAAGTACATGAAGTTTCATGATTCCATATAATATCTACTGCAGAAAATGTCCCCTTTGCCATATATCTTGAGTCAATTTACAGGAAGTTTCATGATTGCCGACATCGATATTATATCAAATAAAGAAATTGTCCCTTTCGCCATGTATTTTCAGTCCGATTATAAGTTTCATGAGTGCAGTCTTCATTTTGTAACAGAAAATGCCTTTTTGTCATATGTTTTTGTTAAATTTCATGCATTTTTTTCGATTAAAATATAGAAAAAATAGCCACTGCCACAACCTGCAGTTATAATTTCCTTATTTTTTCAAGAAAGATTTTAACATGTTATATATGTGGACTGGGTCTAACATATTTGTCCAAGATTTGGAGAAATTTTAATGCGTCACATCTATAGTTTAAGTCCCTTATCAAAATATAACGCTTCCAGCACACCCTTGGTATAAACATCAAATTTGCTACAAGTTCATTTTTCGGATGCAAATGAGTTTTCCTGCACACAGTTTGCGACAAGTTTGCTGCAAAATTCCAATGCATAGCTAATATCCCTTCAGTTTCTTGCACACTTCCCGCACACAGCTCCTGCACACTTCCCATACACAATTTCTGCACACAAGTCATGGAAACGTCCCGCACACAGTTTCTGCACACTTTGACCTTATCATGTGTAATTGTACTTCATTTTATTGTCTAACGTTCTTATCAATATACGCTGTGTGCGAAAAGGAAGTATATTTAATTAGGGATAAAACATGGTATGATATAGATTATTATAATGCATGTTTTCCATTAAAAATCTAAAAGCAGGTCACCCTCTTCCTTGTGAATTGTTTTCCTCTCTTCATTTAAAACAAAATAATTACCAAATAAGAATTATAAACTAGTGTACAAAACACCTCAAAAACATTCATTTACCTTCTATATATGTATTTTTCTCAATTTATTACAAGATTTCTCAACAAAAGTATTGTTTTCATTCTGTTGTTACAGAATCTGCCTTCCCTTGGTTCTCTATTTTTTAAATTCTGCACATGTGCAAAGACTACTTCTTCTCATTCAGTTATAAATATGCCATTCAATATTACACATTCTTAGGATTGCTCTAGATTGAATCCTAGTTTTTTTTTCCTTCAAATCAATGTTTAACTCTCTGAAAAATTCAGAGGGGTTCATTTTTCCAACTAGATACTTAGATCTTAAAGTTTTAATTATGGCTCATTTCTTACACACAACAAAAATTTTTAACACAGTGTTTTGGCACACATATTCACAGTTTTAATTATGGCTCACTTTTCGCACACAACAATGATTTTCATTTCTCAACATACAGTTTATGGCTATAACTTCCGGCACACAGAATCAAAAGCGGTGCACTTCTGGCACACAATATGAAAAAGAAAGGAAATGGGGTAAATGTCAAGGAGACAACATCCCATATCCAGGTTAAAACGACCCCAAAACAAAGCATCTAGGGGTCACCGTACGGTCTTCAACACAGTGAGGAACCTCAAACCATATAGCAAGCCCTAAATGGTCCCAAAAGGGTAAAAAGTGGATAAATCAATGGAAACAAACCACATCCATTAACCCAAATATCAAGAAACTAAAATTTTATAAGAAGACACGGACAAGTCAATCACCAACATATTCCTGACTTGGGACAGGCGCTAAAATTGCGGTGGGGTTAAACTCGTTTTCTTGGATCCAAACCCTCCCCCTATGTGTGGTGAATGGCTAAAAAATAAATACACAAAAAGACTCACAGTAAAAATCAAACTAGAAAAAAGTCCAACTTATCAAGACGAGTACCCTTACAAAGAAGTACACAAAACATGAAGACAATACACACAGGTACTGTCCGGACAAATGCTCGCAGTTACTGACAGTTAGCTAAGGACATAATTTCCGTTGACTATGATATCAAGCCTTCTTATATATGAAGCTTCAATTGAAATACTTCTAAATAGATTTGGTATAACAACGTCATCAATTATGAAAGAAGAACATGATATTGTGCAATGCCAAATACTGCCAATATGAAAAATTGTTTAAATTTAGTTATGGTGTAAAGCATTTAGAGGATGATCAATATTTTTGCCAACAAAAACCAGCAGTAACGATTCAACAACAATGCTGTATTTATATCCTTTATGAATAAATTTGTTCAACGGATTAATAAGTTTTGAAGGACAATTTTTGAATTTATGCGCTTTGTAAATGATATTGCCATAGAAGTTTGGATGTGAAATGCCCTGATGTATAAGAGCCCTGCATGTAGAACCAAATTTTCTTAATAAGTCAATTTATCTATAATAAAATTTAGAGAATGTTTTCATCAATTTATGATATCTAAACCCTTGATGCAGAAGTTTTTCAGTGAGACAAAGATTTCGCTCGTTGAAGTCAGAAACATCACTACATACTCGTGCATATCGAACAATTTGTGAAATATAGACCCCGTAAGAAGGGGCTAACGGAACATCGCCGTCGAGATGGGGAAAATTGACTATAGGGAAGGAGAAATCATCCCTTTTATCATAAACCTTAGTGTTCAACTTTCCTTGATTTATTGATATATCAAGATCAAGAAGAGGAGTATAATCACTGCTGCTATTGGATTTATTTAGAGTAAGTTCTGCAGGATAAATTTCATTTGTATATTTAGAAAATTCAGGATTGTTTAAAGCCAAAATATCGTCCAAATATCTATATGTATTGTTAAATTTATCCACTAAATGCTGTTTAGAAGTGTCTTTTTGAATTTTTGCCATGAATTGTGACTCGTAGCAATAAAGAAATAAATCTGCTATGAGAGGTCCACAGTTGGTACCCATAGGAATACCTATTTTTTGCCGATAGACTGTATCACCGAAACATACAAAAATATTATCAAGAAGAAAATTTAATGCTTTTATCGTATCCTGACAAGTCCAGTTGGTATATTTGTCATGTTTGTCGTCACTGAAAAACGATTTAAATGTATTGTAACAAATGTACGTACATCCTGATTTTTTGAAGGACCATTTGATCAAATACGAAAATTTCTCTTTGATGAGTGTATGCGGTAATGTAGTATATAGGTTAGAAAAATCATAGCTATCGACGGAGGTGTATTCTTCATTAACAGATGTTATTTTTCTGTTCATTTGTATCCCACTTCCCACACAAAGGTTACCCTGTGGCAGAACTTCATATAAAGTGTGCATCTATCGGCAACATGAAGCACAGCTTTGGTACACACTAGCTGCACATCGATTTGGTTGCGGGAAGTTTGCAGCAATTTTGCTTCACACTTTAGATCTTGGTAAGGAGTGTTATGTCAAGGGCGTATCCTATTATAAGGCCTTGGTTATATTAAAGCTACCTGTATTAAATATCTGATTGATTTTCGAGTACTGAATCATCTATTCTTAACCAGAACAGTTCTTAGCGATGACTACTTTTAGAACAACTCCATATCATGACTGCTTTTAGAACAACTTCCGACCTTTAAGAACAGGTTATGACCGTTTTTAGAACGGTTCTTGACAATGACCATTTTTAGAACAATTCTACAAAATGACTGCTTTTATGACGGGTTTGATGACTGCTTTTAGAACTGTTCTGGCGCAGTTCTTAAACAGTTCTAAGTTAACCAGGAGCAGTCATCAAAACAGTTCTTAGTTCACGTCGTGATAGGTTATATCTGCACCCAAATACATGTCTATTTACAGTGTCAAGCTCTTTACTACGTTCACATTTACTTTAAATTTCATTTGTTCAAATTTCAGAGGTTGACATGGTGCGGTCTCATCATGCTTCACTCAGCGAAGTCCTTCATTACTATTAGTAAAGAGCAAAATACCGAAGTTACAGTGAATAAAGTTTCTATATAAAGCCATTTTCACAAGTTATGTTTCTTCAGTGCAGATCAAATCAAAATATTTGGAGTCCACACTCCGAAAGGTTCGTGTGAAGCTGATAAAGAACAAATAACCAATAAAATCTAAATACTGTGAAAGTATAATTGTTCGTGGGGTTCCAATTTTCGTGCATTTCGTGGTTCGCTTAAACCACGAAATTAAGTTCCCAACGAAATGCATTTTCCCTTGAGTTGCAATGCACAGAACTCAAAACCACGAATTTTAGTGCCAACGAAATAGTGCTTTTTATGAAAACCACGAAAATTGGTGTCCACGAATAAAAGTACTTCCACAGTAGATAAGTAAAGAAAATATAAAAAGGGGAAAAAGGTTATAATTTACAATCATAACATCATAAGCAGCTGATATGTTATGAATTTTAACAATAAATAAATAAATAAAATGCCGAAAATTAAAGGTATGATTATATATCCATAAGTGATATTCTGCCAAAAACATGTTCACCATAGCTTAGATATATAGGAAATATCTCTCGCACTGGGAAATATTCTAGGGACTACTCTGTATTATATGTTTGGTACAGTGCACCATAGGTCTAAAATAAGTGGCTCGCTACTTAATTTGAAAAAAAAATAAGATTTCAAATTAATGTAATTTCTGCTTAGAAAATTTAATAAGAAGATATTTAAATGAAAAAAAATGATAGGTTTATGATCTCATTTTTCAGATATATCTGATTGAAAACTTGGCAGAAAACTGAATTCCTCTAATTTCTCACAGGATTAACATTAGCAAATGTTAAACTATTAATGAATGTGACAGAATAATAGAATTTAATGTAGTTTTGACAGAATGCTTATAAGTTATATAAAATGAAATTATGGAAAAAATAATGGAGTCCATGAATAAAAAGTTATAATGCTATTAAATGGATGAACCAAAGGGTTCCCAAAATCTAACAGAAATCCTAAAACATTAGAAGCAAACCTCCTTTACTTTTGTTATTTTTCTTAAGCTGACCAATAACTTTCATAAGATTTCATAGAAAGGGGCCATAAATACCCGTTAACTAGTGATAGCACCTTCTAAAGTGACGTGTGATCAAAAGAGACTTGATAGTGAACAAAGATGAGCGTTGTTCCATTGCTTGGTTCTCGCATGTATTTGTAGAGACTTTGTCTCATGCACATTTTCTTTATATGTTCAAATTTTTTGAATCTTAACGGATTTTGGGTAACAGAAATTAAGATTTCAACCATGAAACGAACCTAGGACTAAAAAAATTTAGCTAGATATTACCAAATATTTATCACAGATGCAGAAATAATGCAAAAGAATATAAAAATGTGAACTTGTGGCAACTGGAGCCTTGCCAAAATAGACAAATAACTGGATTTGCAATAGCAAGCAATAGCCGATGTCTACCCAAACCACAAATTCGATGATTGCATCTCATTCGCAGCCTCAAAATCTACCTAGAAATCAATTTTCGTTGAGATCCGACTACCTTGAAATTTTTGACGTATTTTGGCAGCCATCTTGGAAATGGCGGCCATTTTGAATTTTTTTTCGGTAAAAAAAACATCTCATAATGGACTTACTTTATACCAAGTTTCATTCGATTACATCCAGCAATTCAAGAATAATCGATCTGACAAAAATCATTGGAAAAATCATAAGAATAATAATAATCAGAAGAAACGTAGAATAACAACATGTCACCCCGACGATGTCTGGGGTGACCAAACAAATTAAGTAAAATTACAGCAACTTCGGTATTTTGTTATTTGACCACACCATCTGTATCAAGCTTAATCTTTGATGGATTGGAATAATTGTTCGAACCCAAGTCACATGAGAAATAGTAGTAGCTTTTAATTAGAAAGTAGGATTACCTGACCTTTCATCGGGGGGGGCAAGAGGTTGACTATCAAGGGAAAAAATCGTCCAGAAAATGTCATTTTCTACATAGAGTTAGCCGTTTCCCCATTTTCTTTTCTCCTTCTACCCATGCCATTCTGTTGACTTTGTCTTATGGTGTCATCAGCTTTATCATGCATCAAATAATTTGCATCACGTTAGAACAAAATTGTTAAATAGCTGAAAATCCAAAATTGTTGAAATAAGTCTAAAGATGAAATGGCTTAACATCAAATTGATAGAAATTAAAAGTCTCTTTTCGAAAAGGCAAAATGGCCCAACTTTCACTTTTTGTGTCATCAAAAGTAATAAAGAGTAGAATGTAAGGAAACATAAAAAAAACATTTTCTTTTTGCTAATTATACAAATATATCGAAGATATAGTACATCTACAAAGTTGAATGGCCTAAAAATGTTACAGGTCAAAATTTCTAATTCTTAATGTTACATAGCAAACATTTTAAAGAGGATTTTCATACGTAAATGATTGAGCATACAAAATTATGTTAACATGTCCTGAAATGAGATGTTTCTAGTTCATGTTTATTGAGTAAATTTGTCTGTAGCTGATAAAAAAATTAGATCATTGTAATATTTTTGAGACATTCGCTGCAATGAGTAGGTGTCTGCAGGGTATGGATTCCGATAATAGATTTTGTGAAATTTTCTGTGTAGGAGCACAATTATTCAATTATTATTGTTAAAGTATATAAAATAAAATTTTGGGGTCATCGTGCAACTGAATTTGAATTTTTACATATGTTACAAAGGAATGATAGGAAAAACTGCTTTATGAGGGGATAAATTTAAAAAATATATTATAGATAATGTTCAAGTGCAAGTGTTTTGAAATCATATGAACAATAAAAATTAGGAGTCACCGTTAAAATAAGAGAGATAAATTATGAAAGGTTAATTTCTCTAGTGATATCTTTATGAAATTCTTTTATCTCCTTTGCGTAATTTCTGTGTTCTGTGAAGCCATTTATAGGTTTAAAGCACAAGCGTTTTCGTTCACCCCTTTCCATTAAAAAAGGGAATAAGGAATAAAAACTTCAAATACTTTGGAACTTTCCTTACATTTAAATAACTATTTTGTAAAATATCTTAATGTATGAAATTTGAATGATCAAGTATTAGACAAAAATGGCAAAATAATACCACTTAATTGATCTGTAAGAGATATTAAATATCACACATTTATTTACTATTTTATCTAAATTGTGTCCTTTGTATTTAAGGCTTTTATCTCCAACGAACAGCTATCTTTAGTTAGTTGTTTTAAAATAAAGCAGTGACACAATGTAATGAAAAATGAATAAATGACATAAGCAATGAAGAAAACATACAATATAGGAATGGATATAAAGCTTTTAAAATGCAAGGTGCTTAAGTATTGAATATGAATCTTTTTGGAAACTATCAACTATTTCAGTGTGTGTATTCGGAACGAAAAAATGACAAAAGGTGGTCTGGACAGAAAGACATGAAGAATTGATTAGGATTTCACTATTACTAGTTTCCCTTTCCTTGCCGGCAACGTTTCTCTGTTTCCATCCTATGGGGTGTACATATCTCAACTGGTACGATTCGGAGAGTTTGTTCTACCCTTGACGATTTCTAACGAGCGTAACCTCACTTTCACATATAAGCTTATACAAGAGGTTTACAGATTTCATAAATTTTCTTTTTTTAATACTTTTGGATTATGGCTTTCTATATTGCCCGATTTTAATGCTGATGATGAGAGGTTACTGCTTGAAACACGTGTACAGCATAACGAAATGCATCTTTGGTATTTATTGTATTATGAAACCATTGGGCCGATGTATGCTGGCTGACCATAGGTCCCAGAGGATATTCACCAGCCCAATAGTCAAACTTGTCTGATATGAAAAAACTACTTTGTGTTTTAGAGAAATTAACTGTTTTTATAAAAATTCTAAACCCTTTAAAAATACCAAGGGTTCATTCCGTGTATGGCACTCGGTGGATGTCCTTGGTACTGAATTGGGCCTCCTATTTCGCGATTTTTGGTAATGAGTACTTCTTTTTTACTACTTTCGGATTATGGCTTTCCATATTGTTTAATTTTAATGCTGCTGATGAGAGATTACTCCTTGAAACACGTGTACAGCATAACGAAATTTGCCGTTTGTAAGCAACTTGGGTATTTATTGTATTATTAAACACTTTTATACTGCAATCGTTCCATTTGAGCAACCAATATACATTGACTGTATATACATTGTTGATATACAGTAAATGACCATATATGAACATTACAGTGTAAGCCCCGCCTACTGTCGGAACTACTTTTTTCAAGATGCCGGAAGCCATTGTTGCTAATGTAAATAAACAAAACATTTCGCAATCACGAAAACACGCGAGTGTCTATAAATAAATAGAAACACTTTAAACTACGTTTGTTGTTGTATTTTTTTTACAAATCCAAATGTAATGTTGCATGTGTAAAATAAATTAACCAAATCCATATTAAAAAAATTCGTCTGCTCATTATTGATTCATGAGTGTTTCAACAAAATGTCTAATGTTCCAAATTTTAGCATGGACTGGTCTCCTTTGCAAGATCTATCTGTTATATCAATAACTGAGGATCTAGAGAATACACTATTACAGATAGATGCACTTGGTATTCCTTTGAATCCAGAACCTGTGGCTGTGCATACCATAACAACAGTGGCTGAAATACAACCCCCACCAACCGAGGCCCAGGCCCAATCATCTGCTACCACGCAATCAACACCAACTGCCAGTTCTAGTAATTGTAACCCTACAAATGAAAGAATAATGCATGACCAAGAGGCTATCAAGATAAGTACAGAACCTGATAACCATAGCTCTAATGAAACTCAAGCCCAGGCCATGCTAACAGACAGCACATCAAAACAGTTTGACCCGAAACATCTTGAAATGAGTATAGATGACATCCAAATGTACATTTCATCAAATGAAAATAAGAACACTGCCCGAAAAACAATGTATGATGTAAAGCTTGTCCAAAAATTCCTGCAAATGAAAAATGAATGTCGTGAGATAAAAACATTCCACCTGGTGAATTGGACAGTTTGCTGGCAAATTTCTTGATAACGGTCAGAAAACAGAATGGCAAGGAATTCGAACCCTCTTCTTTACGTGGAATAGTATCTAGTGTAGACAGAAAACTGATGAGACACAAATATGGTTATTCAATATTTGATAACAACAGTAACAGTCTATTCCATTTGATTAGAGAAACATTAAAAACCAAACTCAAAGATTTGAAAAAACAAGGAAAAGGTAACAAGCCTAACCGTGCCCAGCCTCTGACCAACGATGAAATTAACTCTTTGTAATAGCAAAATTTATTTGGTGAAAGTACACCAGAAGCGTTGCTAAATACTCTGTTGCTCAATAAATCCATACATTTTGGTCTGATAGGTGTGCAAGAACATTACGATTTTAGGTTTGTATATATAATTAAATAAAAATTATATCAACATTTCCATTTATCATACAAAAACATAAACAAGACGTCCTTGTTCCAATTAATTTGGTTCCTTTTTCCATTTATTTTAAATTGTTCTTTGTGATTTTGTTCCTGATGAATATTTCACATATATATCTCTTCATGTTTTCATGGCAACATTAGAAAGTATTTTTAATCCCAATTAAAATCAGAACAGATTCAAGTGTCAATGTTATCTTCACCGCATTGTAATATCTGACATGTATATTACCCTTCATTTTTGCAATATCATGAATGCCCATCTTCCTGGTTCAATCACTGAATATTATGCAAATATCATTAGTGTCAACCAAAACTCATCCACAAGTAAATCCTTTCCTACATTTTCTTATCTAATCGGTGCTTGGTAAAATTGTAAAACAGTCATGCATGTAGAATTTGATAACATTTTGCAATTGTTCATCCTACTATATACCATTTCCAATTTATGACACTTTTGTACCATAAACAATGACAAAATCATACACATGTATAAGTTTATGGTTTTTGTACGAGGATCATTCCACAGCACAAGGCATGTGCATAGTTCAATATCTTCGAATACTGCTGACAAAAGTCATCCTCCCAAAAAAAAAAAAAAAAAAAAAAAAAAAAAGTTGTAGTGAAACAAACTATATTAAAATAAAAAGCTCAGACCATTTTTAAAAGATTCCTAAATTCTTATCCCTAACGCCATGATTATTTCAGCCTCTAAAATTTTTATTTTGATTTTTTGCTAATTTTCTTCCAAATTTACAGCATTTTTCACAATACAATTAATTAATATGAATTCTAAATAAAATTTTCCTTCATGCATGTCAAACATTTTTTAGCTAATTTTTAATTCGATAAGAATCTAGGATTTTTTTTCTATGGCCCGATTTGAGATTGTACTCACTGTACGTATACTCCAATAGACGAGTTTCCAATTGGTGAATTTTCCCGGAAAATTTTGACTTCACAAAGATTTTGGACGTCACAATGTTATGTGACGCAAATTACTCCGATTGACCCCGGGTCAATTTGGGAAATTCATTTATAAAAAGAAATTGGAAATTCGTCTATTACAAATTAAATTTACGCTACATGTGTATTTGCAAAATTGAGAGCAAAACTGTAGTACGATGAAATTACAAAGGATTTCCATAGAGTAAGCATGTTTGCGCTCCATTATGGGCACCTGTCATGTTGACCACATGAAAAAAAACTATTAAATCAGGGTTTTTGTTATCATAAATACTATTTGTTATTACTCCCCTCTGGGTCGTTGTCTCTTTGACACATTCCCCGTTTCCCTTCTTTTTTCTAATATCTAAATTTTTGTAAATTCTGTTTAAAACTAAGGAGTATCTCCCTCATGGAAAGCTCTGTCCTTACCTGATTTTGGTTTTACATTTAGATCTTATTGGTTATTTGTTCTCTATCAGTTTTTAAACATTTTTGAGTTGATGGTCTTCCAAACGTTTAGATTTTATCTGCACTGATGAGACATAAGTTGTCGAAATGCGCATATGCAGTATTTAAATTTACAGTACCTTCGGTATTTAGTCAATTGAACTAAACAAAGTTCATTTATGGAGGAATTTGTGCTTTGTAGGCGCACTTTATGAATCAGAGCTCCCATTGTCACTAAATTCTTCTTGCATTTCAAAAAAAAAGTTTTGTGACCGACGGTCAAATAGACAAGAAAGTAATTCTTGACTGATTGATTATTACTAAATGACTACCAAATAATATATTGACGCTCTGCGTTTCTGAAGACGCTTCAATAAGCTTTGACCGACATTGATTTTGTATTTTTTCATAATAATGAACATATTTGAATTATATATTAACATGATCAAATGAAAGAAAATTTCAGTAAATTATAAATATGTCTTTTAAACTATATTAACAACGCTATATTTCGCTTAGATATGACAAAGCTGGTCAGTTTGACAGTGTAGGTAACGCTTTACAGATTAATATATACTTCTTCGTATCTTTGGCCGTATATGGTACCAAATGGGCGTACAAGGAATTAATTTTTATGTTCGTTTCCATGTCAGTGCTTTTATGACGTTACGCTGATGAATCTTCTTTGAAATCAAGGGACAAGATATTCAACATTTTTTGAAAAACACACGACAATCTTGAATAATACATCGATTCAGAAATGCAAATACATTTTTAGATTGTTATTATGCTCAATGTTTTTGATTGGAACAAACGTATTTCACGAGTTTGTCCCCAATAATATGTCCCAAGAGTTTTCGACGAGGGAGCTAAAAAATCCCAAACCAAGGCAATTCAGACCAAACACAAATTTGTATAACATTAAAAAGACACAACAGTTAAACACAAATGAACAAAAATACCACATAACTAAAGCATTTGTAGTGTTAGCCTCTACAAAAATGGAAGTATCACCATGTGATCTTTATAAGTACGGACGATCTGCTCCACGCGTGGCATCCAACAGACAGCTTAAACCTGTAGGTGAAATATCGGTTGTGTAATTTTTTTCTTTTGATATACATTGACGAAAATGGACGTTTGAAATCTTAAGCTATATGACAAACATGATGACTTTAACTTCCCAATTGTGAACTTTCCCTTTCTGAGCTGCAATATACCTACCTCTACAGCATATGGAGTGTACATTTCACAGTTGATTCGTTACTGCCGAGCATGTAGTGTATACAGTGTTTTTTTTTTTAATAGAGCAAGAACACTGTCCCAAAAGCTGCTTAGTCATGGATTAATTAGCCTTTGTTACTTTCATCCCTTGAGAAATTCTATGGCCGTCACCATGACATCACTGACAGATATGACGTGTCTGTGTCCCAATTGAAAACGGACATTTTCAGCTATATTTCACGTCTTCACGGATTTGACATACCCGGTTCTGACTCGACCCTGAATTGACTCACTAATAGTGTGACGGGTGCCACTAGTGGAGCAGGACATGCTTACCCTTCCGGAGCACCCGATGTCACTCCCGGTTTTGAATCACACTATGATTGCTTTAGTTCTTAATATTTTTTTTTATTTCCGTGCATTGTTGCAGTCTCACGTCCTTGTTTTGCCTTTGTTTTTCTCTGTTGGCTTTTTGCCATGTCTTTGGACTTCGATTTTTGTAATCATCACTTTCCTTGTTCCTTCGGTATTCTACTGCCATTGTTTTATTGGTTATTGTCATTTTATAACTACAGGCGAAACAGATTACAAATACGTGATTCACGTAACTTCTTCATCAATCAGGGATCTCAAAGGTGAAAGTCTGGAAAGCATCTCTACATCTTTTGAGTATTCATACAAAAAAGAACAAAAATCAAATTAACGACGAAGACAAAAAAATATGATAATGAAAATCATTTGCTGTATTTGGTTATTAATCAACATTTTTGCAAAGACCAATCTGAAGAGAAAAGTATTTTGCGATTTATCAACAGCAAATTGGTATACAAATGGGCACGAATTGTGTTCCTCTACTCACAGCCTTGTATTTATACTCCTACGAGACTGAAGGAACCCGTGAAAGCTTATAAAATCAAAAATTGAAAATTGAAACATTGATGATGTTCTCTCCATTTATAACGAATCTTTTGCTAAATGAATCCATCAGTATAACCTTTAAAATTAGAGATAAAGGAAACAATAGAAACCGATAGATCTACATCTTTTTTACCCACATCTTGAATTTGACGAAAATGGTCATCTCAGTACTAAAATGCACGACAAAAGGGACGACTTCAAGTTCGAAATAGTCAATTTCCCTAACCTGGATAGCAATATTCAATTTTCTCCTGCTTACGGAGTGTATGTTGCACAGTTGATTCGTCACGGGAGAACTAACCCCAATCATGCAGACTTTCTCATGACGCATAGTTATATCCGTGACCGCCTTATCAGTCAAGGCTTCCGTCTCATACTATCAAACAGAAATCAATCCTTTGTGGAAAAAATTGAAGTTTCCATCCGAACTATTATCACGCTTCATTCTTTACTTAGTACTAGGATAAACATTTCTTTTCACTGTCTACGACCTTCCAACAGAAATTGAGTTGAGTTGCTACCGGAATCAAACATAATGAAAGGGAGAGGTTTCGCGTGCCATAGAACAGCTTTAACCAACCATTTCTTTTTAAATGTCTGTACTATGCCAGGACCATTGTGGTTGACAATTCGCCGGTAGTTTTGCACCTACTTGCCTTTTTAATTGCGTTTGTCGGCTTTTGACAATTGTGTTTGGTAATTGTGTTACTATAGGATTAAACACTGATTTTTAGGAAATTATCTGTGTATAAACTCCGGCAGCTCACTCACAAACTGAATGAAGTCCGAAGGACTTTATGTAAAGTTTGTGAGTGAGCTGCCGGAGTTTATACATACATAATTTCCTTAAAATCAGTGTTTAATCCTTATAATTCCAACTTTGTACGATAAAAACTGCGTGATTCATGTTAACGACGTCTTTATTTGCTGCACTATATTTTTGCGGAGCAGATAAATGGGCAAACGTAAATATCGAAAAATATTTCCGTTTGCTATTCATGACGTTGACCAATGAAAATGAACGTTACAATTACATTTGGAATTATAATGTATTAACCTCATGATATACAAGACAACGAATCACCAAATCATTGACAGTGTGAACCTTCCCCCTTTATCAGAGTGGAGTATCATCAGATATTTTGGAACTGGAATTATGATCTACTCCATGCGTAACATGCTGCAAATAAAAAACCAGATTTTGCCATCGTGCTTGTTGGTTCGATAATAAATCAAGATTAACTCAAAAATGTTAATTCTCATTTGTGAAATAGAAACATTAAAACGATCTGTCAAATCATGGTTACGACGTACACTGTGATGAGAGTATGAGTTTCTTTGATTTAAATAAAAATATAGTTTTAACTTATTTTTGTATAAGTAGAAAACAACAAAAAATATGATTACAATCAAATTATTATGTTACAACATGTATATTCTATAAGTTTAAATAACATTTCAAAATATTAAAAACTAAAATGCCCAAATTTGAAAAGAACTCGGGACAGCCGAACTCGGTACCGGTATTAGCAAAAGCCAGCGGTAGGGTTAAACTGGTTTATGAGCACCAAAACTTTCCCTTTATCTATCCCGTTTCCCTATAGGAAGAATACATCTCTCTCACTGGGAATTTTTTTTACGGACTGCACTGTATTTTTATTTAGTAAAGTGCATCATATGTCTGAATGAACTTTTCAATGCCATTCTTCAGCTATTCTGACGTGTTGTCAAAAGAAACTTGAAGTTTTCGGGATTGTAAACCAGTTTTGGTAACAGAAACAGAGATTTCGCTCATGAAAAGAATCTAGGACTAAATAAATTTAGCTTCATATCATCGAATATAAATAACAAATAAAAAAATAATACAAACGAACATAAAAATAAATCTAAACTTGGTAACCCAAGTTTACATTTTTATATTCTCTTGTATTATTAAGGAGCCCTGCAAATAAAGAAAAATCACAAATTAAGTAATTTTGACCATACTTTGTGTATCTTATTTAATCAGTGGAAATCACTGAAGGTCAGACTCCACTAAATATTTTCCATAGGCGGCCATTATAACGTTTTGTGCATTTTCATAATTACCTGAAGTTCACTTTATGCGGCGATATGATTTTTTTCAAAGTGGCACGTCTGCCAAGTAACATATCCAAGCGATAACCCAACTTAGTTTAAAGTCTAATAAGAAATTTCTATCACCTCATTTAACTGGGGTATGCAAATAACAAATTTCCCCTTTCAGATCCGTTGGCATACGTGTCATCATTGACGAGGCTTCAGTATTTTTCCATGCACTGAAGCTGACTGAATCAAAATGCTTGTCAATACGATCACAACAGCGTTTAAGAACTCGGAAATTGTCAATATTGACAGTTATATGCAAAGCGAAAGTAGCATGGCTTTGTTTATGTAAGTACTAGTTTTGACTATGCAAGCAGCTGATTGGTCATTTAGTAGAGTCTAACCTGAATCAATGTTCTAACACAAGTCACGTGAAAAATAGTAGTAGATTAGAAATTAGGATTACATGACCTTTCATTAGGGGCACGAGGTTGTTTTTTAAGGGGAAAAAATCGTCGACAAATGTCATTTCTGCATGGAGTTGGCCGTTCTTCCAATCCCTTTCCTTCATTCTACCCATGCCATTTCCAGGTCGACAAACTTGACTTTGTCTTATGGTGTCATCAGCTTTATCATGCATCAAACAATTTGTTTCAAATTGGCAAAAAATTGTAAAACAGCTGAGAATGCATTATTGTTGAAATAAGCTTCATGATGAAATGGGTAAACATATAATTGACAGAATTAAACGTCTCTTTTGGAAAAGGCAAAACGGTTTGACTTTCACTTTTTCTGTCATCAAAAGCAAGAAAGAGCTGAATGTAGGGAGATAAAATTTTTGGTTAAATATACAAATATATCAAAGATAAAGTACATCTACAAAGTTGAATGGCCTAAAAATTTTACAGGTCAATATTTCTAATTCTTAATGTTACATAACTGACAGTAAAACAGGATTTTTATACGTAAATGATTGAGTATACAAAATAATGTTAACATGTCCTGAAATGAGATCTTTCTGGATCGTGTTTGTTGGATCTGTAGAACTGATGAAAATTAAGATCATGCTGATATTTTTGAAACATTCACTACAATATTAAGGTGTTGGAAGGGTGTTAATTTCCCGTAATAGAATTTTGTGAAATTTTCTGTGTAGAAACAATTGTATTATTGTTCAAAATATAAAATAAAATTTGGGAGTCACCGTGCATTAAGCACAAAAACTGAAATTGAAAATTTAAGGATTTCACAAAGAAATGATAGGGAAAATTACCATATGAGGGGATAGAATTAAAAATATATTATAGATTTTGTTGTTCCTTTGCATGTGTTTTGAAATCATTATATAGTTTACATATAAAAAAAAAATAAGAAGTCTCCTTTGAAATAAGAGATAAATGATAAAAGGTTAATTTCAATAGTGATATCTATATGAAATTCTTTGATCAAATTATCTCCCTTGCGTAAATTCTGTGTTCTGTAAATCCATTTACAGATTTAAAGCACATGTTTTTTGCGTTCGCCCCTTTGCATTGAAGGGAATAAGGAACATACATAATAGAAATGGTATTTTAAGCTTTTTTAAATGCAAGGTGCTTAAGTATCACTACGAATAATTGTAGAAGGTATCAACTATTTCAGTATGTGTATTCGGAATGAAAAATGACAAAAGGTGTTCTGGACAGAAGACATAAAAAAGATGAAATATTGATTTGCTTTGCTTTTTTGGACAGGAATTTAATAATACTGAAAAAAAAGATTTGAAAGAAAAAGTGAAAAAGTTACGCAAAGAAAGTAAGTGAAACCGAATAGTAGGTACATGTACAATGACGTAACATAAGCACAGAAGAGAAAAATGAAGACACACACAAATACAAAAATGAACAACACGGACCCAATAAAATATTATGGTAGCTTTAAGTAAGAATCTCCTGCTTTTAATAAGACACCCGCCGTATTGAACATGTCAACTCCGGTAGAACAGTCAACTCCGGTAGAACAGTCAACCCCGGTAGAGGAAAAAAATAGTGTCAAACAGACAGATCTGTTGTCATCTGGGGAAAAAGATATCCCATAGCGATCCACAAGATCGTGATGTCGACAATTGAATTACTCAAAGCTAACTTACAATGTATCAGAGGAATTGTGTTTTGTAGGTACACTCAATGAACCAGACTTCTCAATATCACTAAATGTTTTTGCATTTGAAGAAAACATTTTTGAGACAGACGGTCAAATAAGAAAGTAATTCTTATTATTAATTATTACTAATCGTCTACCTATTATTCTAATGTAGTTTGTCATTAATCCTGTTATCTTATTGGTTAATTAAATAATTTTAAAAGTATAGACTTCACGGTTGACATTCCTACGCGTTTTTTAACCGGGTTTTCCATCGGAAAAATCCGGTTATTAAATGGTTGAAAATGGCGGGCGGGCGGGCGGCTGCCAAATGGGTACATCATTTGTCCGGAGCAAATCTCCTACAGTATTTGAGACAGGAAGTTTTTATTTGGCAGATCAATTGTACATATATCAAAGGTGTGCATGGTACTTTGATTTTGATTTTTGATAATTTATGTCAAAAATATCAGTTGTTGAACTTAGTAATTTTTAGGTCAAATTTTTAACAATAGGGTCCGGACAAATCTCCTACAGCATTTAAGACAGGAAGTTTTTATTTTGCAGATCAATTGTATATATATCAAAGGTGTGCATGATTCTTTGATTTTGATTTTTGATAATTTATGTAAAAAAAATCAGTTGTTGAATTTAGTCATTTTAAGGTCAAATTTTTAACAATAGGGTATCCCTTTTGTCCGGAGCAAATCTCCTACAGTATTTGAGACAGGAAATTTTTATTTTGCAGATCAATTGAACATATATCAAAGGTGTGCATGGCACTTTGATTTTGATTTTTGATAATTCATGTCAAAAACATCAGTTGTTGAACTTAGTCATTTTTAGGTAATTTTTTTAACAACAGGGTACCCCTTTTGTCCGGAGCAAATCTCCTACAGTATTTAAGACAGGAAGTTTAAATACTGTAGGAGATTTGCAGATCAAATGTACATATATGAAAGATGTGCATGGTACTTTGATTTTGATTTTTGATAATTTATGTCAAAAATATCAGTTGTTGAACTTAGTCATTTTTATGACAATTTTTTAACAATAGGGTACCCCCTTTGTCTGGAGCAAGTCTCTTGCAGTATAAGACATAGGAAGTTTTTAATTTGCAGATCAGTTGTACATATATCAAAGGTGTGCATGGTACCTTGATTTTGATTTTTGAAAATTTATGTCAAAAATATCAGTTGTTGAAC